>JAPMLY010003009.1:0-33876 GCA_026401115.1 Tetraselmis chui | reverse complement strand
GCACACCACACGCAAGCTCAACTTTAAACCCCCCCTCACCCCCGACCACATACAGACGCATCAAACCATCACACCCGATCTCATCAACCAAACGGCCACCCTCCACGCAGAAATACTTAACACCCCACACTCCTCGGCCTCCCCCGACACTCTTGATACTCTCGCCTCGCAATTCACCACACTCCTCTCTCACCACATGGACCACGCAGCCACCATCTGGCCTCTCCTCCCCGCTCAAAAACCCCGTCCACCCCAAGCGTCCCTCGACCCTACTTGGCTTACTAAAAAAAACACGCAAACACATTCTAAAACTCCGCCGGTGTAATACGAACAACGGCCCCCTCCCCTTCGCCCAAGCCCTCTTAAACACGACCGAATATCTCACCCCTAACGCCATCGAACAACAGTGCCAAGCACGAATACGCCACCTACTACGCGCTACCACCACAGATAAGATGAGGAAAATAAAAACACGCGCCAACACGGCCTACGACGCCTGTCCGAAATCCGCCCATCGCCGCTTGAAAATCAAGAGCGGCCTCCCCCAACCCCCCTAGCGCGACCTCGACCCTCCATAGAATCACCAAACCCGATAAAACTACCGCAACCTCTCCTTCCGCCGTCCTAGAGGCGGTACACTCTCACTTCGCCACCGAACTCAGCCGCGCCACCCCACACGACCTGCCCATCCCACCATGGGAACTCCCTAACAACCCCGACAACTTCACCACAGAGCCCCGCGGGGACCCCTCTCTCACCCTCGCCGACCTGATAACCCGCGACACATTCGACAAAAGCCTTAACTCGTTAGGCACATGTAAAGCTCCCGGCCCCGACGGTATACCCAACGAAATAATCAAATTCTTACCCCCGGCGACCCGCTCGGCCCTCTTCTCTCTCCTCTCCCTCCTCACCCACTCGTCCTACCCCCCTCTTGAATGGTGCCACAGCACAACATGCCTGCTACATAAGAAAGGTGACCCCACCCTCCTCGACAACTACCGCCCCATCGCCCTCATGAATAACCTCCTTAAGCTCTAGACTGCACTAATCAAAGACGCAGGCTCGAAATACGCCGAGTCCCACGGCATTCTCAGCGACCAACAAGACGGATTGCGACAACACCGCAGCATCCATGACGCACTATCATCCATCATCATCATGATGGAGGACGCCAAGCTCTACCACAAAGACATCTACGTCATGTACGCGGACTTCAAAGGCGCATTTAATGCAGTAGACCACCGCATCATGTTCAAGCACATGCGACAACTCGGTACGCCCTCCACCTTTGTAGACACCTGCGAACACCTCTACGGGGTCTCATCCACTGACTACATTACCCCATACGGCCCCACTCCCTCCATCGACATAAATCGAGGACCTTGCAGGGGGACACTCTCTCCCCATTTCTATTCACCCTCTTCCTTGAACCCTTCCTCCGTTGGCTTACTGTGGGCAGCCGGGGTTATCGCCCATGCCCCCCCGCCACTAACGTCGACCCCTCAGAACCCAAAGCCACATACCCAAGACACGGCTTCGCCGACGACCTCAGCCTCGCCACGGGCTCGACCCCCAACATGGCCATCCAACTCCGGAAACTCTCCCTCTTCAGCGCCTACACAGGTATGACCGTCAACATCCGAAAATGCTGCATCGCCGGCGCCCTTTGGGGCTCAGGCAACGCCCTCTCCCTTGCCAACATTGCCCTCCTCGCATCCCGCCTCTAAACTCAGTTCATCACCACCAAGTCCATCCCGGCCCCCATCCCCTCCATAGGCCCCTCGGACACATATACCGCGTCCTAGGGGTCGAACTTAACACCTCCCTCACCTTCACGAAGCACTGGCACGAACTAAGACGTACTACCGCGCCCCTCATCACCGCCCTCTCCACCTCCCCACTAACTCCATCCCGCAGAATCAGGGTCATTCGTGGGCTCCTTATCGGCAAACACTTCACCCTCCAGCTCGGCCTCTTCACCGACTCCCAACTCGACACCCTCGAAGGACAAATATGCCGCGCTCTCCGCTCCGCCGTCTCCTCGGTACGTAACCTCCCCCGCACAGCCCTCCACCGCCCTACCTCAGACCTAGGATACGGCCTCCCCTCCCTAAGAGCCCACGCAGCACAACTCACTGTCTGCCACCTACATAAAATCATGAACAACCGAGGATATCGAGGCCACATGGCCCGAGCACACATTCGCACCATCTCCACAACATACTCCCACTGGCCCACTGAATCCATCATGTCAGGCCGCTCCACCCCACCCACACTCAAATGCTTAGTGCGAGCCCAACGCGACGCGGGCACCATGTTCCACAACATCCCTCCACTCTCCCTCACCAACCCCATTGCCTCCACACTCCACGCCCACTTCACCAACCAAGACAACACCCTCCTCGCCTCAGTCCGAGACAAAGCCACACACATCACCGACCCTCATACATACAAACAAGCATACTGCGATTTTTCTCCCCGCAAAGCACACGCCTCCCTCCTCCCCCGCCTCACTCCCCTCTGGAAAAATAACATAACCACATGGCCACAAGTCCTCCTCCGAACCACCTCATCCTCCTTCATACTCAAATCCTGCAAATCAATTTCCACACTCACGGGGTCCACCACCCCACTTTCAGTCCCCATTCGACTTCTCGGCGCAATCCTCCCCGAACCCCTCGATACTATCCACGACCGCCTGCCCATCACACAACTCACTACCAAACAAGCATCCCCCCCACCAATGTCCACCCCTCTTGGATTCCCCTCCTTTCCCCACACCTCCCCCGCTCCCCTCCCACCCTCTCATCCGGCATCCACACCCCCCACACCAGAACCTCCCCCCCCCCACGGCACCCACCACAAACATAGACGCAGAATACCTCACCCCCTCGGACCACCACTACCCCCCCTGCGACGTTACGCGCATCATTTCCAAACACAAGGACACGGAATACGGTCAAACACAGTATATGGTAGAATGGGCCCCAGAACACCTCACGGAATGGGACATCGAACTCCAACTCGACGACGGCTTCCGCCTCATCTCCTCGACCCCCACATCGGTATGCCTCCCCACCCCCTCCCCCGCCGAATGCTTCAAATGTCACGACCCCCTACACACAGACCCCACCTCCACATGTTGCACATGCCCGCACTTTGCCGTCCATTCTCAATGCCGCCCCGCTCAGGGACCCGACACATGGCATTCGAGCTACCGATCCATCCCCGTTATGTGGTTCAGTAGTACTTTAGTAGTACTTTGGATCGTTTTACTGTCTTTAGTGACGGTGAGTTGCGTTTTAACGAAGAGCATGTTGATGCTGCCGTTCGTGAGTTGCATGAGGAAACCGGCCTTGTCTCAACTCCGGATGATTTGACGCTGGTGAGTGACGCAAATGTTCGTGTTGCATTACTCGTCGGACAACATCTCGTTTACGTCTACTCGGCTTCTGTTCCATTTCCGTACGTTACAACCCACTTGTGTACTCCTGCTCAGCTCGAGCAGGCTGTGACAGCTCAGTCTACTATCAATCCGGATGGTTCTTACGTCGTACCGGAAACAATTGGTGTCGGTGGTTTGAATCTTACGCCCGCCAAGACGGGGTTACTTCCTGCCATGAAGCATAAGAGTGAGTTACTTCACTCCGGTTACGTGACTCAATGGGAGACTTTTCGTCGTGCAATGTATACGTCCCATGCACTCTTCCATGACACACTGACTACTCCGACTACATGGCATGGTGTGCTCGCGGCCAACAATACGACCTCACCCGCCTCCACGAGGTCCAGTGGGCACCATGCCTACAATTACACGACACCATCAGTGAGACCCCCTCCGGCCCTACCGCCCTTACTGCACTTGACTCCGGCTTTGTCCCCTCCACGACACCCATCCTGCCAGAACCCGGACCTCCCCCCATTGACGCACCCCCTCATCACATTCAACCACGACCCCATCCACCCCGACCTCGACATGCTCCCTACCGGTAAATTCGCCATCCACACACCCATCACTACACGATGCCACTATACTATGCACTCCCGACGGCCGCGCGGTCACCACCCTTACCGGCCCCCGAGTCCGCCACATGTTTCATCTCTTCCAACCCGAACTCTCGCAGCACACGTTCAAAGAGGAGGTCTACCACCTCCTCACTCGCCTAGGCTCCCGCTCAGAAATCCACTCACCCACACCTGCCACCACCACCCGTTACAGATGGGCCAATAGAGAGGACCCCCTCACATTAGCACTCCGCCACACATTCCACATACAGACAAAACTCTACTCCGACCCCCTCAACAAATCCCTTCACTCTCACACCTACCACTCACTATACCCCGAGGACATAGTCTTCTCATCAAGCGGCACCAATGCCCCTCACACATGGCACGGCACCAACATCGCCAACCCAGAATACGACCACGAATAGATGCGCCGCGCCATGGAACATGCAATCACCATCGCACACCTCACAGCCCCTCACACACCCTGCGCAACCATCCTCATACTCCCCCGATGGGATCACACACCCTACCGCCACTCCAAATACATCAACTCCCCATACACCTACCACCTCTACACCCTTCCCAACGACGCAAACACCTTCCTACCCCCCGACCAACACACTGACCACCCCACCCCTACCCCATTCGGCCCACGCTGGTTGGTCGACATCTACCTAGTCGCTTGCCCCCTAGCCCTCTCCACCCTACCCTCACACACAGCCATGACCGCACTCCACAACACTCTCGAGCCAATCTACGACACACACTTCCCCAACCCCACCGTCAACATCCCACCTCCACACATCACCGACTCCTACTCACCACACTCAGCAGGGATCTACCACCTTCCCCCCAACCCCACTCATCCCCTTACCTACCCCCTCCATGAACGCATGCAACTAACATACTCCCCCACCACAGGAATTCTTGCTTGGAACTGGCAGGACTTTGTATACACAAACGGCTCCAAAAAGGAGGCTCCTCCCCCCTAGGAGCAGCCGCCACCCACCCCGCCTCAGACACCCGCATCAAAATCCTGGTGACCTCTACCCCTCCCTCGCATACCATGAATCGCGCTGAACTAGCTGGCATAGACATAGGCCTCTAGCTGGGCCATACCCACCTCCTTACAGACAATGCGTGCTCCCTCCGCCTCATACAAGGCTACTTGAACTGCCCATCCGCTTACAGACACAACATCCACCGCGACACACTCCTCTCCATCACACACACCCTCAAAATCCGCTGCTACGCAGGCATCCGCACCCACCTCGGCAAAATTAAAGCACACAACCACTCACTAGGAAACGACCTCGCAGACACACTAGCTAACCAAGTTGCAAACGGAAACCCACCCGACACAACATACACAAGTGGTTTAGACGTGTCGATAGGACACTGGACCCGGCCATACACCCTCACTCCACAAACCCTAGGGGAACCCATACCCTACAGATACACCAACCTCAAAACTGACGCTCACACCCACAACACCAAACACACACACACCCCTCTCACAAACATCCAAACACGGTGCCCTCCTCGCCCTCGCCGCGGAAGACGGCGCGGACTTCACCTTCTACAAAAAACACACGACACTCACTCACATCCAATTCACCCACAAGCAAGAATTCATGTGGGGAGTCCACAACACCCGCCTCCTCACACACAACCCCACCCTGCGCTGTCCCATGTATGGCCAATTCACTAGCAACGGCCACATGGCCGGTAACTGCCCAACCATGTCTGGCCTCAGACGGGACCGCCACAACAACGCACTACAACTCCTACTCTCCCTACTGGAACGACACAATGGCGGACGATGGGAGACCATCACGGCGGACTTCGGTAACAAACCCATCAAGTCATTCCCTCCCCTCACACCCACCCACACCCCCCTTGACTGCCATCCGCCTCACCCCGCCCACATGCCCACCCGCATTGTTGATGATGACGAAGGCCTCTCGCCCGACTCCTTTACCTGGTGCCCAGCCATCCTCCCCCCCGAGATTCTCCCTCCCGCGCTACGACCCACCGCACACAAACCCGACTTTATCCGCCTCCTCGAACCTCGATTCGTCGGTCACACAAACGGTCGCCGCCGATACTCATCAATTAAAAAGATTTAGATAGGGGAATGGAAATACTGCGCGGACCACAACCTCTCCCATACAGCCCAATCGATTCGTGCCAAATACACACCCCTCGCAAATGCCATCCGTAGCCACTGACCTGGTACCGAAGTCGACATCCTCCCCATCGTCATGAGCCGCACGGGCACGCCGCACCCATCCACCATCGCAAGTCTCACCTCTCTCCTCACCCTCCGCACCGACCCTCCTGACAAACTCATCTCCAAAGCATGACTCGACACGTCTCGCATCCTTGCACAACTACACACGCACACTGTCCATTGGCTACATCATCTCCTACTTGTATACCGCATCAAATCCCGCACTTCCTCTCGCCGCGCCTCCACACAATGCACCTACGCACGCCCCTGATTGCACGCAGCCATAACCCCGCATCGCACCCTCCCCGGGGGGGAGTAAAACCCCCGAACACCCTTAGAGAGGTTGGATATATGTGGTTAACGGTCTAGCCTTGACTTGTAAGTTTCATGTATGGCATAGTTGGGAGGGCCCAGAGACAACAACCGGCGCATACGGTATTTGTTGTAAACCGGCGCATGCGGTACATGTTGTAAACAATTTCAATTTCAATTTCTGTTGTTTGGACTTGTAGCTGATGGGCCCGCGTCCGAGGGTGAAGAGATAGCCCGAACGGGACTTGCGGGTGCTGCTGTCGTTTGCCCAGTCAACGTCGGCAAAGCCTGTGAGTTGGAGACAATGGTCCGTGCCCCCCCTCACCCAACGTCATGCGCATGTCGATGGTGCCATGGAGGTATCCACGGACCTTCTTCAGAGCCTGCACGTGGGCGTCCGTGGGGGAGGCTTGGGCTGAGCCGAGGATGCTCAACGCCGTGGAGACATCGGGGCGCGTGCAAACGGCCTCGTACTGGCGACTGCCCAGTAGGCTGGGGTAAACATCCTTGGCGACGCCGGTGAGAGAGGGCGAGGTCATGTGAGCGAGGCCGGCGAGGAAGCCGGGGTCCATGGGAAGGGACGACTGTTTAGAGTCGGTCATGCCGTACTTGGTGAGGATGTCACGCAGGTACTTGAATTGGTCCAAGGAGATGGTGCGTGCCGAGCGATCGCGGGTGATGTGTATGCCGAGTAATTGGGAGAGGTCGCCGAGGTCCTTGATCTTGAACCGTGCTCCGAGCTTGCCCTTGAACGATGCAAGCCATGCGGCATTATTGCAGGATGCAGGGATGTCATCGACGTACAACGCGCTCATGGCGAAGAAGTGACCGGTGCGGAAGATGTAGATGCACGGGTCAAAAACGCACTATTGCCACCCATGATCGACGAGCCATGCACGGAGGAGCATGTTGAACTCGCGGGGGGACTACTTCAGGCCGTATAGGCAGCGCCCGAGGTGACACACTTTGGAGGTGCCATCGCTGAAGCCGAGGGGCTGGCGGATGTACACGTCTTCCTTAATGGGTGCGTAGAGAAACGCAATGTCGATGTCAAGTTGGTAGAGCTCAAGGTCGCGGGCGGCTGCGATGGCCAAGAAGAGACGCAGGCTGGCCATGCGAATGACAGGAGAGAAAGTCTCAGTGTAATATAGTCCACCGCGTTGGCTGCACCCTTTGGCGACAAACCGCGCTTTGAAGCGAGAGACGTCACCGGCGGTGTCAGACTTGACATTGTAGATCCACATGTTGTTAACGACCATGCGACCCGAGGGAAGGTCAACGAGTTCCCAACTGCCGTTGTCCATGAGGGAGGAGTACTTCTGCTGCATAGCGGCTTGCGACTGGGGGGCATGGGCGCTGTCCAAGGCAGCCCGGTACGATTTCGGTTCCACACACTCCCGGGCGGACATGAGGGCGACGGTAGTAGGCGATGTGCCGGCATGTGTGGTGGGGACCAGTGATAAGGTCGGGAACGTGAGGGTGCTCGAAGATGTCCTCTTTGGCTTTGCCTTGTTCAGGGTCACAGCACGCCGTCACGAGGGTGGGGGGGTAGTCGGACACGTGGGCAACCACTTCGCCGTAGCGCAGGGGATGAGAACGGAGCCGAGCTTGGAGAGGGGCTGCATGAGAGGGTAGGAGGTCTGGCAAGGATATGTCGATGGTGTGGGATTGGGGTGAGGTGGCAAGTGCGTCATCCGAAGGGTCGGTGATGACCGAGTCGACGGAGAGCTGTGTGCCGAAGCCCGGGGTGTCTTCCTGAAAGACAACATGGACGGAAGTGGTGATGCGGCGTGTTTCGGGGTTGTACACACGGTACCCGGGTGCGTCAGTGGGGTAGCCGACCATGACGCCACGAAACGCCTTTACACTGAGTTTTCGACGCAGTTTGTCGGGCAACTTGGCGAAGACGGCGCACCCGAAGACGCGGAACTTGGAGGCGTCATGCACTGACGACGTACGGAGGGTGAGGGGGATGCCACCATTGGGTCCGACAGAGCGACTATAAGTGCGGTTGCGGAGGTACACAAAAGTGATGACAGCGCATGACCACATGGAGTTGGGAACGGCCATATTTTGGAGCATCGCCGACGCATTGTCCCGGATAGTGCGCCAAGGACGTTCGGCTTTGCCGAGCATGTGGTGAGCGTATGGGGCGGAGAACTGGACCCCGACGCCGAGATGTGCGCACATCTGCCGGGTGGTTGCAGCTTCAAAGACAAAGTCGGAGCCAAATTTTGTGACTGGTGCGAACGCCCCCGATTGGGAGTGATAACGTGCATGCAAGTGCTTGACGTCCAGGAGGATGGTTTCCAACTCCGAACACGCATCGTCTTTGGACTTGAGGAACCGCACCCACATGTAATGGGTGTGGAGGTCAATGACGAGCAAGCAATAGCGGAGGCCATGTGGGGAGGGGACGTTGACTGGTCCCCAGAGGTCAGAGGATAGGTTGAGGAGGGGACGGGAAGGTTTCGCGCAGGCAGCGGTGTCGCGCGGTGCATGTGTGGCTTTGTGTAACAAGCACGAATCGCAAGATACAATTTTTACAGAGCTGGGTAATGTAGGGCTAGTCGGGACACCGTGTGTGTGTTGGGCGTGCAGGCTTTGCATGTTCAGGTGGCCAAACCGACGGTGCCACAGTACAGGGTCGCACTGGGCAGCAAGTGCAACACTAGGGGAGGGGTCACTCACTATCGTTGCGGAGGGGCTTGAGGGGAGCTCAGGCTGGTGGGGGAGGAGGTAGAGTCCGTTTCCGGATGGCTCTAGCACACCCATTCGTGTGGGGACCACAAGCACACCATTATCAGAGTCAGAGGGGAAGATGAATTCACATCGACTGTGGGTCTGCATCCAGCTGACACCAAGCAGTCGGCCGAAAGACATCCTACCGTCACTTAAGACAGTAATAAGATCCAAAGTACTACTAAAGTACTACTAAACCACATACATGGGATGGGTCGGTAGCTCGAATGAGCAACGCCGATCGTCTTCGCTCTGGGCCTGGCCTCCCATTGAGCGACAGACTGGTGGACATAGGGCCCGTAGAACTACAGGCACCGTCGACCTCTCCCCACCCGAGCCTAGCTCACCCAGGTCAGTGGATCCGTAGCGACACCAGACGGTACACACAGCAAGGCGCAGCTTTCAGAGTTTTGAATTTCATCTCCCCGACAGCTATCGCGCCACCCACTTCGAAATCCAAACATGTACCCACAATAGTACTACGAATGAATAATCACAACCCTCGCTTACAAAAAGCTCCCCTCCCAGGGAGCGGCGCGCCACACCGCGCCCCACCGAGCGTCCGGACGTTACCGTCCGCCGCCAACATCCAACAAACCCAGGTCCCATCGGGCCTGGTCGTGTGCCGCCAACACACGCAATCCACTCGAAAACCAACTCGAAACCACTCAACTAACCCCCTTGACTCCTTCCCCTACTCGGATCCACGCTCGATCGCTATGTCCTCGATCTGTAACCCTCCCCCCACCTACAAGCAGGCGCTCCTGAGGGACCCCCCGGACCAAGGGCGATACACGGACCTCTGCGAACCCAGAAGCCAACTCGCGGGCCACCCGCTGACCCCATTCCCCATTGTCCCCCAACTGCCCCCAGTCAAACAGAACCTTGGCACCGCTCTGGACCCCTTCCCCATCCGTCGTGGATTCCAGACCCCCATGGTCCTCGCAGCCCCCCGGTCAACCACGGACCTTGGGCCGGCCGACGACTTCTCTACCCGTATGATCGACTCCTACTTCCTCACATGCCAGTACTCGACCACCCCCTCCCACCTCGCTCGCTTCTGGATTCACGGTATCTTCCTGCCGGAATCGACTCAACCCTCGAACCCGATACACTCGGCCTGCCCGGTGGCCCGCCGTTGGCTCCTCGAAAGCCTTAACCGCCTCGAAGACCTCACCAACCGCGTCAAAAATACAATCGGACGGGAACTCGCCCACCACTCGCGATGGTCAGCGCATACCGCCCGCACTCACCACCCGACAGTTCCGACGAGCTACGACACCACACCCCTGCCTGCCGACCTCCTTCCGGGCTTTCAGGAAATTCGCCTCGACATTCCCACCTCTTGTGTCGCGGTCGGCCTCGTGTACCAACTAGCTTCACGCCAGCGTGAACTCCGATCGGCCGGCCCGGCACCAACCTCCGCAGCCTTTTCCCCCTCCCTAATGGCAAAACTACGACAACAGAAAACTCAATTCCTCCGAGATGCCTCAGCCCCTGCAGTCTCAGGCCGAAGGGTGAAGATCCGCTTCACCCTTGTTCACTGATATCACCGGCCAAGAAACAGTTGCCCTCCTACAAGACATTCTCACCTCTAGCCTAGCGATCGCACTCACTTCTGCCGGATCAGCCCCCACGACCCCCCCCAAAGCCGGATTGAGGACCTCCATGAGCCTGCCCAGTTCATCCTCCAATTCGCGGACGCCCTCCAGCCCGTGGACGTTCCCATCCCGATCGAGGACGACCCCTCCTCCCTCTGGGTGAATATCCTCCACCTGCCCAATAACCCCATTCATTCACAATCTGGCCCGGTTTCACTACACATATTTTCATATTCACTTCACGAACCCGTACCCCCAATCACCACCTTCACACCATCACCATCACACCCCCCCCCCCAGTCACACGACATGTTCCATGCACTTCATGGGCGGCCACATGCCTCGCTGCAGTCCTCATCAAGTCCCGCCAATCACTCTCCCTCCCTTGCATCAACACTGACGGCGCCATTCCACCCACTCATTGGCTATACACACTGTTATTCCATCACCGCGCGTCGCGCGACATCGTTGACCAGCCGGCGCGACTGCAAGTAGCGGGTGTCCATAACTACGTAAATGTTATGCATGGTACGTGTGAACTTTTTTATTTTTAATGTACAACACCTCCTTCTCTCCTTCTACCTACGAGGCCATGTACGATGTACTACAAATAGAAACCGCGGAGAATCTGTGAGATTCTGTGGCTTCTTCTTCAATACCATATGTACCGTGAGTACCGCTCACAGGCTCACGACCGACCTACCGACCGCTCAGAACGATTAACCTTCGCACGACTACCGAGCAGACGCCTCTGACCTTTTGCTGCGCCATGACGGAACCACCGGCTCCACCCCTGTGGGTAGCTTTGCGTGGGAAAATCAAGAAATTATTTGCTAAAGCTGTGCCCCTTGCTCGATGTGTCGTTACTATGGAGTGGACGAGCGAGGAGATGGCGGAGGATTTAGCCCGGTACGTGGACGCTTACAACGAGGAGCCGGACATGGTAGCGTCGTTTCTAGAATGGAACAAGTCATACGGCTCGAGCGAGTGGAAAAACAAGCAAACTACCAAATTTTCAGGGGATGTCACGACTAGAGTGATGAGATGGCAATTCAACTTGATGAGGTATGTTTGCTACGCTGACGACATGGGTTTACTGGACGTAATTACCTACGCTTGCTCTCGCGTTTCTATTACCCGCACGCTCTAGCGACTGCTTGTGGCACATCGGAACGTTTCCTTCTGTGACGTCATGCAAGTCATTTAGTCTGTCCGACTGCATTGTCAGGGAAGTTGGAAGACTCGCTAGCTTCCAAAATGTTTCGCACGGGAAGAATCTAGGATTGAAGAGTGTCGTGTAAGCTTCCCGCGCATAATTATCACCATCCATCACGTGATATCATTTTAAGATTGCGTGCCGCCGCAGTATGTTTTTCGTCTCTGTCATTCACCCGCGCTGCCTTCCCTATTAGGTTTCTGCCTTACTCTGAAGAGTGCCCGCCGGAGCACAAGGGCGCGATAGCGTTGATGCTTCCTCCGGTGACCGTGGAGCTGCACGAGACGGCGTACAAGGCCTCTGGCTCGACGCAATATACTTTGTCGGTGATTTTTTCGACCGCGGCGATAATGGCGGTCAAAGGGGCCCAACTGGTCTACGCGGCGAACAACCAGCCGCTACCGTATGAGGATACTTGGTTTTACGGCGGGTGTTGGGCGCTGCTACCACCATACTCAGACTGGGAGGTAAACCCACCCCCCGTTTCCCCTTCGCGCGTGCCATCCTTGTATTCCATGATCTACCAACCCCGCTGAATATGACGTCTCCTTGTCGTTAATGAATATTGGGGCTTGACGGTTAGTTAACGCACCATGTTGAGTCCGCCAAAACCAACGCGGGGAGACACAGCGTCACAAGCGTAGTAAATTGTCCGCGGCGGACGCCCACCTACTTGACATCTACGGCAGCTCCTCTAGCTGGTAGCAACCACCTTCTGCCTTTGCGCTCGCCTAATCGGCTCGCGCAACCGACCCACCCTTCCATGACCGAGGGCTGAACAAAAATACCACCTTTGCATAGGTATTTTAGTACATGTTTATCTGAAATGCAAAAAAACTGTCATGTTTGGCATAATTTGACTTCCAGTCGCTAAATGCTTTACATGAGGGCTGTGCTGACGTTGTTGCATGCCTTCATGTGCCCCGAGGTTAAACCTGTGGGGGTCGTCTTTCCCTAGTCATTTGCTTTGTGATTTCCTCTGCTTTTCTTGTAAGAAAATAAACTTCTCAATCCTGGCTGCTGGTACGCGCGACCGCGCGTCGCGGGACGTCGCCTTGAGAGTCCGTGCCGCGCGCGACCTATCACTAACCGTATCTACGATCTGACTACCAACCGCGGTACCGCAACTCTACTGAACCGGCCACGAGCAGTGCACTGAACCAGACGCAGACGTGCCTATGCGCAGCCTCAAGCAGCAAGGTCTTTGGCGCCTCTGTGGAGGTATACTTTTTCCTCCGAGACTTTGCTACTGTATTGAATTGCAAACAAACAAACTTGCAGTAGCTAGTGCCTTCGTCGCTCGACACCCATCTGGAGTCGCGTGGCACGGCGAGATCGTCGTAGACAGTCGGCTTGGGTTGGCCCACTGTGCCGCATAGGTGTCGTGGGTTGGAGCTGCAATCGATAGTCCTTCACTGCCCGGTGTCGAGGTCACGGCGTGGAAGCTGGGAGCGTAGGGCAGCAGGTCGATGGCCCTGGCTGTTCGCAAGGGAAGTGGCGGAGGTACTGGCCGGACGGGCCTAGTTCAGTATGAGGTCCTTCTTCAGGTACGTGGGCAACCCCGATAGCGGCACCAAGCGTTCCGGCTTTGTGTGTTGGGAGCTCCCACGGTATATCACCTGTTGCGTGAGTCCGCGGGTAGGTGGGCAAGCTCACGGGATATATAGACGCTGGTGACGAATTGCATTCAGTTTGACATGCGCATGTTGACATGTGTGCAAGTGTAACTTCCGTTATAGTATATGTGAGGTGAGAGAGTGTGAGCTGAGACAGGCAACACTCGTGTCGACGTACGGGTAGCGAGCGACGGGCAAATTCGCGGCTACTACAGGGGAAACTCCACTGTCGCCACGGCAACAGTGCTCTTTGCGTACCTGACATTCTACGCGGTGGGTGACGTTGACAGGAAATGCTGACAAAGGCGGGCTGCGACCTCTCCCCCGACGCTCCTCGCGACGTCAAGCGGCTCGCGTGTCACATGCACCTTTTCGAGGTGAGTACCTACCGCCGATCGACACGGTGTGCTGTTCAGCGCACTGGGTGTACCTGGATAGTCCGACCCCCCCCCCCCCCCCCCCCCCCAACCCACCCCCACTCTCCTCCCTCGTTGCGCTGCGCGGGGCACCAGCAGTAGACTCGACGATAGGTGGGTGGAGATCTGCGCCGGAGGATGTTGCCATTTACGGGTGTGACGTTGCCAAGCACAGTCCCCCATCAACGCCGCTGGTGGTCTTGCCCGCTCCCCGACAGGAGCTCCATAGGGGAGGGGCATTCGGTGGGCTGACAGGAGTGATCAACATGGTGATTAAGGAGGTTCAGAAGTCGCTCTACTCAGACGAGGTAGATAGCTGCCTGGTGATCCCCTCAGTTGATGCTTGTGTGGCATTTTACGTTCAGTTTGCAAGGGGGTTGCAGCCGGTGACAACAGACAGACTTCCAGGCCACTTCCTGTCCGCTTATTTGGGATAAAATGATGCGTTTGTAGGTGAATGTACATGTGTGTGTGTGTGTGTGTGTGTGTGTGTGTGTGTGTGTGTGTGTGTGTGTGTGTGTGTGTGTGTGTGTGTGTGTGCTTACTTTCGCGGTGCATCCATTTCGAAGGTCATCGCCAATCCACTGCTTGGGGGCCCAGGTGGAAATGGTAACATGGCGCGCTTGCCCTTCTTTGCCACAATACACCGCATGGAGCAAGAGTTGGGACAAATCCACGCACAGGTGGGTGGGTTGAATGAGCTTGTCTGGGCACGGCTGGGCTTGCCAAGCTGCCCTTCCTAGGTAGGGTTCATGTTTTGGCGCTTCAGGGCTGACGCACTGATGCTGGGGACCGCAACAGGCTGCTGGGTATCAACAGCAGGCGGCAAACCACACACAAGTGGAACAACAGCTACAGGAGGAGTTGCAGCGGGAGCGGGAGCGGGCGGAGGAGTTGGAGGGTCAGCTCACACGGCTGGAGTATGAGGTAGCAAAGGCGAGGGACCGCGCGGCGAGTGCGATGGAGGAGATGGAGATCAATCACAATAAGGATCGGGAGTCGATTCAGTATCTGGAGGTGTTACTAATGACGCCCGCGCGCGAGTCAATGCGTCTTTGCTTACACCTTGCGAAGGCTAATAGCATTGCACTGAGCATGTTAACCCTGTTGTTCCACTCAGCATCAACTCAAATTGGCAAAGGAGGCATCGAAGGATACGGTGGACGAGATAAAAATGCTGCGCGGGCGGGAGGAGGTCGAGGTCCGTATGCGGTCGCACTTTGCCGGCATTGAATATGAGAAAGCGGAGGAAACTGACAGGTGAGGGCTCGGGGCCGGTGACTGAATTCACGCTAACCACGGATGGGATCGCGCCACCGGTGGTGTAATACGGCTGGATGTGGTCCGTGCGGCTGGATAAGTGAACCGTGTGTGGGGGTGCATATATAGCCCGCGGAAGGTGTCGATGTTAGAACAGTCGCATGTGATCATCACACAGCTGCTCACGCTCCAAAATGGGCGCATTGACGACTACGAGAACCGACTGGCCAATGCTCAGAACGCGGCCATCCCGTCGCACGAGACGCCTGAACAGGTGCCAACCACCCTCGGCCATGATACCAGCAGTCCTGTTACCAGCGCTGTGCAGTGGGAGTGGTGTCATTGAACCGACAGCCGCTCAATAGATGGTATTCACAGCGCTATCACGCCAAGCTGGATGTTCGTTGGTCTGATTTCAACAGGTGAAGTTTTACTTCGCAGCCGAGATGAATTCGCTGCATAAAGAAATTAAAGACCTGCAGGAATATCAGCAGGTACGATGCTCATTCAAGTCGAGCCCATTGTGTTCGGCTGCTCAGCAAATCGCGTTGCTGGATCGACTCTCGTGAGGTTGGGGTGTGTGCATGTCATTCAGTCAACTGAAAAGAGGGAGCTTGATAAGAATTTAAGGAAAGGGCCAGCAAGTGATGGTCAGCTTTCCAAGGTGAAGTATTTTAGCTGCCTCCTGCCGTTTATTCTCTGTCGTACTTTGACGGCAGATGGGAAGAGTGTTGATCCACGTTTTCGGATTCAGCAGGTGCCTGAAATGAGAATCCCAAGCACAGTGGAGGAGGAGACTGAGGGTAGGGAGGGTATGACGCTTGATACCCAGACCACACAGACGCGCATGCCTGCTTCCCAAGCTGCGCGGATGTGGCATAGCTTCCATGTGAGGTCGCGGGGAAATAATCTCCTGATCAAGCCTCAGGTGAACCCGCCTCTCCAACTGTTCCCTCGTGGCCAACTATATCGCGCCCAATCGCGATGTCTGCTGCCTCTGTATGTGTGCGAGTGGGTGTGCGTGGGTGTGGGTGTATGTGTGTCTCTTTTAGTCCGCTATGTTTTTGTGCGTGTGTGTATTTGTGAGTGTGTGCCTTTTTACCTGTTGTTTTTTTTTTGCGCGCGCGCGTGTGTGTTTTTAATTCGGTGTGTGTGTGTGTGTGTGTGTTTTGGGGGGGGGGGGGGTTATGCCCTGACGTGATGATTTTGAGATCGCAGGTGTCCCGTGAAATTCCTCCGGCGGAGCTCACGGCAACAATCAACCGCATCATCGAGGCGAACTTCCTGGCCATGTCTCCCCATGTGAAGTGGTCGGTGAGTTTATATCTCAAATTCACAGACGCGTCTCCCCCCCTGCTCTTTACTGTCGCGACGCTGACGGCTTTGCGTGCACCGCAACGCTCAGAACGAGGGGAATAGGGCACAGCCACGCGGTCGGCTACACTGCTCGGATGACCACCCCTCAGTGGGAAAACGACAAGACGCTGCGCAGGTGGCCAAGCGCACAGCCATCCCCGCGGCCGAGTTTTTCTATGAGTATTTGGAAGACCGTTACGGGTGCCATGAGGTGGCGATGTGTGTTGCACACTCCATCTTGAAGGTGACACTCGCCACGCTGGAGGCTAGGTTTGCCAGTCGTAGCGCAGGAGTGACCGCTGACGATGACTGCGTCCCAACAGGGAGTTGAACATGATCACAGTGGAAACAATAAAGTGGCAATGTATGGGAAGGTACTAGCCAGGGACATCGACGATGCACTGTGGCAGTACGCCGCGCAGTGCGAGTGGCTGCTCCACAATCACCCACGAGGGCAGCAATGGCAGGTACGATCCACTACGCACCTCTTCCTTATATTTCTCAGACACTCCTTGCCTAGCTCTAGTGTAAGTCGCCAACCAAATTGCGAACATTCATCTACCAGGTCACAACGCAGGCGCAGTTTGAGGAATTTTGGGGACTGCTGTATCCTCAACTGTCTGAAGCGGAACTGTCTCAGGCTTTCAAAGAGGTATTTGATTACACCGAAACACCCGTAGCGTCAAAGCACGCTTTGCGTTCTATGACAACAAGTGAGAGTGTGATGGCATCGGTAATGAGCACAGCGCTTTGTTTGTAGGTAACCAACGGTCATGGGGCGCACGTACTATCCAACGACTTAGTCATCGACTACTGCATCGGAAAATTGCTTCAGAAGGTGCGAACGAGCTGTCCCGTGCTGTCCTTTGGATGGGGCAAGTGGGTGCAGGATGAATGCAGAATCAGCCGGCGCTAGTTTCAACCCGCTTCTCCTTTTGCAGCTGCCAGAGCACAAAGTTGACGTGATGCTGCAATGCAGTCTGACACAGCGTTGCGGTTTGTGGCTGTGGGTAGACGGAGAACCGGTTCAAACGTTGGGTGAAGGTGCTCAAGTGGAAGGATACCACGAACAAGAATATTGTGCACAGACATGAAGTGTCCAGCGCTGCTCCGAAGATGTTCCCAGAGCTGGATCCAAAGGTGTGCACGAGCTCCCCCCCCCCCCCCCCCCCCCCCCCCCCAACAAAACACACACACACACACACACACACACACACACACACACACCACCCCTCTCTGTCCCCCCTCCCCCCCCCCGCCATCAATCGAAATTGCCTGCCCTCCGTGAGCTAATACTGAGGGCATCTCATGACATGACATGACAAGCGCGTGATGGCTCTGCAGGTAGTTGACTTGGCTTTCTGCCTTGCCGCACAAAGTTACAACTCGGACCACCTGCCTCTGGAAAGTATGGCGTACCTGGCGTGCCATCTGGATGCCTGCACCCTTACTTGGACGACTTAGCTCCTAATCAGTCAGCTCTGCTGCGAAACTGGATTACAGATGCATTGCACAGCCGTGCAAAATCAACATTAACTCAACACGCACGTGACAGGATTGCAAATGAACATCGCCAAAACAAGCTTAACTCGCCGAAGTGGCGAAGGCTGTGGACATGCGCTCACTCTACGCTACCGCCGGCGCGGTCTCAGCTCAGCGCGGGAGAATCTGCCTGAGCTTTGTCTTCTGATCAGGCGTCAGAGTGCGCGGAAAACTGACATCGAATTTGATAAGGAGATCTCCCTTTTGGCCGGGCTGCTTTGACATCGGCATCCCCTCGCCCCGCGCGCTGTGGATGTAACCCGGGGAGATGGGATTTTCAAACACAAGCCGCACCGTCCGGCCATCCAGATGCTTCAACTCCAGCGTGGCCCCGCAGAGAGCGTCCGCAAGGGACAATCTGTGTCTGTAAATCAAATTGTGACCCTCGCGCGTGAAGTATTGGTGAGGCTTCTCAGTAACGATGAACACCACATCCGACGCCGTCTTGCCTGGAGTCTCATCACCTTTCTCTGCACGTCAAAATGACAATGCACCCCTGTTAGCTGCGTGCATCGAAGCTGAATGGCATAATAGCAGACAATCGTGGCTGGGAACAACTAGCAGCAGGCATACGGGCAAGTCGCAGCTTGGCCCGCGCTGGTCATCCGCGCTTACCTGGGAAAGTGATCTTGGTCCCCTTCTTCCAGCCAGGCTTGACATCGATCTGAAGGATCTCCTCAACTCTCATATTGGACCTACACAGGCACAGGCAGCGTCAGTCCAATGCCATGAAGGCTGCCAAGGCTATCATCCCTGGTCTGACCCACTCGGGATAATATCTACGACTGCTAGTCTCTCGGACCCGTGCGCGCGAGTGTGTGCGTATGTGTGTACTTGCGTGCAGAGGTGCATGACTGTCTACATGTGACTGTCTGCGCTGCTGTTTGTTTTGGTGCTACCAATACAAGGTAGCAGTTTGAATGCACGCACCCGCTGGGATCATACAGAGTCCTCGTAATCTTCATCTTCCTGGTCCTACCGGTGTACAGCTCCTCCAAGGTGCATGGGAGCTCCTTCTCGATCGGAGGTGGCTTAGCACTAGCGGCTGCAGAGTCACGTGCAAATGGACAAAAAAGCGGGGAGTTAACAGGCAAACTACCCATCCCACTCGCGCGGGAAAAGCGACCCACATGACTGAGACACGTGCGTCAGGGGTGATACTCACGTTGGCCGAATGAACTCATTCCATTCCCACGTGAACCAAACATGGAGGGCATGCCGCCCATGCCTCCCATCCCGCCTCCACCGCCGGAGTGAAACATGAAGTCATTCATAGGAAAGCCGCCCATGCCACCGCCGAATCCTGATCCGGCAAAAAACTGCAAACACCGTGCAACTGTCTCAGCACACATGCAGCAATTGGATTGCCGGTGAAAGTGAACTACGCAGAGTGCGAAGACGACACACCTCTTTGAAGATGTCCTCAGGGTTTCGCATGTGGAATCTCGTGCCCCCACTGGTCGGTGGGAAGTCGCCCCCGAAGGGAGCGCTCGTGGATGGGCCGCCCCCATTAGGAACGCCTCCACCCTTAATACCCTCCTCCCCATACATGTCGAACACCTTTCGTTTCTCTGGGTCGGAGAGGACCTGCACACAGCAAACGGTGTTCACGCCAGCTCCCCCCTCAATGACACAATTCAACGTGACTGACCGTATTGGCACATCAAGCGAGAAACTCACATCGTATGCCTCAGAAATCTCTTTGAACTTATCAGCGCCGTTCGGATTCTTGTCCTGCACATTACCCACAGTGCGCACAGCCTCAGCGCTTTGCCTTGCGCCAGCTCACACGCCGGTGAAGCTGGAAACACAGATGGGGCAGATAGAAGAGCGGCGCCTACAGGATGGTACTTCATGGCAAGCTTGCGGTAGGCTGCATCCGCCACAGCGCACAAGCAGCCACAGCAGGTCATCAGCAACACAGCCACATGAAATCGACGAAGGTATAGAGGGGTACATCGCATTCAGACATCCAATAACCAAAAAAGAGTAGCTTCATGCATTGCCAACGTTATGAGGCTGCACGCCATAACCACAACAACGTAGTGGTTATTGCACAAGTAGTCATAACATGCGACGCCACGCACACCTTTTTTGAGCTCATCGTCCGTTGCGCTCTTCGACACGCCCAGCACCTCATAGTAGTCTACTCCCATTGTGTCCCTACCTCGTTTGTTGCGGTTCCTGGAAGCCACTTTGCTGGGGAAAAAATTGAGCTCGCCGCACTGGCGCTGCGCAGCCTGCAACTACGTGTTCAGCTGTGCGGCGCGGCCTCTATTCCGAGAGACTAGATGGTCACGACTATATTCACTAACCCCCTGCGAAGCAATGGCGCAAAATGAGTGAGCCTCAGACACATTAAGTACGGCGAAATTGTGTCGCAATAAATCAGAACAGTCGTCACACGTGTGCTATGCTGACGTTCCCTCGGCGAAGCACAGCGGAACTGCCTGAACCGCGATACCCAGGCGGGAAAGTCCGCCCAAGCGGTGGACCACATAAACAAGTATGCGCGGGGGGGATTAATTCCATCTCGTACGACAGAAAAAAAGGCAGGCACGCGCATTAGTGACAGCGACTCGCTGGATGACAGTGAGTCCGTGACGGCAGGATTTCCAGGTGCAGCAGCCCGATGTAATACCTCGCGATTGCTGTGTGTGTGTGTGTCAGAACTGCGGTCAGAATTAATTGACGCGCCTGCAATTTCTTTGCGGTATTATTCGAATCAGGATAACTTGAACATATATCAGGGAGGCTGGATGAGCGTCTTCGGCGTGTGGTCGATGGCTCCTGCGCCAGTGCTCCTGCTCTGTCTGAGATTGGTTGGATGGATGGATGGAGTTGAAGTCAAGTGAACTCCGCTGCCCGCACGTCGGTGACGGTTTTGTAAATGATATTATTTTGTTATTTATGTGGTGTACGTGTTGTCGTGTAGTAGTACACGCTAAGTACTGCTATACTGTAAAGGTATTGGTAGTACGGGTACCAGGAGTAAGAATGCACAAAAACTCGCGTCGCGATTATTTATTGATATTTGTGCTGCGATAATAGCCCCCCCCCCCACCGAACGTTCTAGGACCTTCCAGTCGGAGCGGCTAGATCTGCTTGAGCCGTATATTCGCCTGCCTGGACGATATAGGCGAATATCAGATCACCAATAAGGGTAGCGCTACTTGTGGCGATCAATCTTAGAAATGATTTAGATCCTATAAATAGATAAATGTTACTAACATTAACATTTTAACATTTTGTCTCTCGTCTCGGCCATGGCGCCCTTGCGTTTTTGGCTTCGGACCCGCCTACTTCCAGTCGCTTGGGCGAGCTCCGTGACAAGTTCCCTGAGCACTACGACGCGGTTTTCCGCGTCGCGGTCTGTCGCATCTTCGGCCTACCCTCATCCCGCATCCTCTCTACTCTACGCTCCCCCACTGCTTGTGCTTCTTGCCATCTCTCGGTTCAAGCTATGCGGGGTGCGTTCTCGTCGGCGGGTGTTGACATGTCGGACGATGCGTGGGCCACTGCTTTCGCGGACCATTTGGCTCGATGCGGCGGAGATGCTTCGGTCCACACCGCTCACTCTTGGTTAGTGACGGCCCTTGCGGAAATCATCTCCGAGGTTCGTGGCGCACTCGAGGTTGGCGTCGAGGTTCTCACAGATCCCACGATGTTAGTTCAACTCCCCAACGGCAACGACGGTCTCCCCGCGGATGTGGGTGTCTTGCACTATCACGGCATCCGAGGCTCAAAACTTGCCCTCGATGTCGTGGTTTCCGGTTTGTTCGGCGTTTCTGGCCCCCCGTCACCCGAAGTCGCTCTCCGCCGTGCTCAGAAGGCCAAGTTCGAGAAGTACTCCGAAGGGGTGAGGAGTCGGCCCGACATCCGTTTCATTCCCTTTGCTGTCACGGAATTTGGTACTCTCGGCGGCCACGCCACGGCTTTCTTGACGGAGCTAGCCAAGCAGGCAACCGCATCTAAAGGGATGCATGTGGGCAAGTTGTTGGCCGCCTGGCGTCGAAAGGTCTCTCTCGCCGTCCATGTTGCTCACGCGGACAACGTCTTGCGCGGTTTGTCCGCCGCTGCGGACGGCGTGGAGGCCGCTTCTTCCTCGGCCGGGATGCTTTCTCCTGCCACGGCGCTCTTCACCCGCGCCATGGGCCGTAAGCGTCCCCGTGCTTCCTCGAGCGGTGCGTGAGGCGCCGCTTGTCGCTTCCACGTGTTGCATTCTCGGCGTGGCCTTTTAGTTTCCTTAGTCTAATCTGCTAGGTTTGTGCACAATGTAGTGCTTTCCTTTTGCCGTGATTTGGATTCCGTGACCCTCTTGTCACTCTTGCCCTTTTGTTTCCCCTCCCACTTTCCATGTCCGTGCTCGTTCTTGTTCTTCGTGTAACCAATTTTTTTTTTAATAAATGTTACTAAATTGTGACGAGTATAGTCCTGCAACAGTACATTGCATGACATTGTACAGGTACCCGTTACTGATTCCAATTCGTGCTTTTCCAACGGACGGACGTACACACGTGGGTACGTCGCTACTGCAATATTCATAAAGGGTGCTGATGCTACAGTACGACCTGTACCTCCCGGTACGTACAAATACGCATAATTAATCTAACCAGCCAGATGACGCGCCTAAGCGAGTTCTTCGATGCAGAAGGAGCCGCGTCGTGAAACCCAATGCTAGGCAGGCCGCGTCTCAGGACAGATGACGACGGTTAGACAACCCTAACGCCTGACACGTAAGCGGAGCTTGCAGGCGTAAGCTATCTGGGCAGAAACCTATTTAAGCCTAGTGCAGTTGAGGGAGGTGACAGAACCATTTAACAATTCCATTGTTCACTTACAACATATACTGCTTAAGTACAGCACTGAGACATCTTACACTGGCATCACTCGACAACATCATTTTGCCATCTTGCAACGACATACCTAGACAGATTAGAACTGATTTGTGCTGGCGTTTAGCTTGAGGAGGCTAACCGCCACACTGGTCTCGGAGCTCTTTGGTCGATACACGTTTTCGCTGCCAATTGATTCGCTCGACGTTGCTTGTTTGATTCGATATGGCTTCTGTCGGACCTGGACGTTTCGTGGTGGTCGTAATTCACGTTGGAGGGACTAAACTGTCGAGCATCAAGCTAGTGTCACAACGAGAGCCTCGTACTGGTAAAACTTGGTTCCCGGCTGGCTCTGTGGCAGCTAACGAAGAGCCTGTTGACGCTGCCGTTCGTGAGTTACACGAGGAAACCGGTCTCACTCTGACTCCGGATGATTTGACGCTGTTGAGTGACGCTCGTGTTCGAGTTGCGTTACCTGACGGACAACAACTTGTTTTCGTGTACTCGGCTTCTGTTCCCGTCTTGTTTGCTACGAGCCACGTACGTACTCCTGCTCAAGTCGATTAATCCGGATGGTACTTACGTCGTCCCGGAAACAATTACCATAGACGGTCTGAATCTTACGCCCGCTCAGACGGGGTTACTTCCCGCTGTGAAGCACAAGAGCGAGTTACTTCACTTCGGTTACGTGACTCAATGGGAGACTTTCTATCGTGCAATCAACCAACACAGCCCGGTTTTTCACGAAGACACGACTATTCCAAGACAGTTCTTCCTGTTACCCCGGTTTTCAACTGTGGATACTGGTCCTGTTCGGTTATTGATTCGAGGCCATATGAATTAGCTATTCGGTGAGGGGCCGACTGATTTACGTGTGGGTACTCCAATGCCTACTCGGAACTTGGCTGGCCTACCCGTGACACTTACGGAGACGCAACGCAAAGCCGCAATTAACTCCCCGTATCAGTCTGGAGGCAACGCTCGTGACTTGGAGGACTGGCTTGAAGCGCAACCTCAGCGCTTTCTTTTGCTCGGCATTACGGCTGACTCGTACGACTCAGTAATCTGGGTTACGTCACAGTTCTCTGGGCCTCTGAATGGATGGTGGTTGAACCGTAAAAACCAAGCTGCCATTCCGTGTACTTACGACCTGCTTGTCGAGGAGTTACGCAAGACTACGTTTCTCCCGAACATCCAAGATGACGCGATTAACGCTCTGCTCAACCTTACGCAAGGCAACATGAGTTACGCTGTCTATGTCAAGCAGTTTACGACTTCTTACGTCGGTCACGTTAGGACCTTACAGCTGACGTTCAGTGCGTTCGCTTCATTAACGGCATGGCTAACTTTGCCCTGAAGACCCAGGCGAAGTCACACCGGTCGCAAAAGGGTTACAACGTTACTCCGGTGGATCTGCAAAATTTCCTGAATGACGTCGTGACGGATTCGCCGGAACTCGGAGGCATGAGGTCTGCAGCAGGCCCATCTGCATAACCAACACGCAAGCGCAACTTTGACGACCCACTCGTCGAAGCTTCTAAGCTTTGGAAGCGCAACGGTGGTGGCCGTGGTCGTGGCCGTGGACGTGGACGTGGAGGCAATCAAGGTGGTGGTCGTGGTCAAACATCTGGCCTTGTTGACTTCACCACACTCGCTAACGCGATGACACCAGAGGAGCGCAAGAGGTACATGGAGGAGGGACTCTGCTTCAAGTGCCACAAGAAGGGACATCGTCTGTTTCAGTGCCCGGAGTGGAAGGGCACGGCACCAATGGAACCGCCTCAGTCTAAGAAGCAATGATGGTGGCAAGGCTGTTCTACCAGCGAACCGGAGCAGCCGGCTACATCTACTGTTCGTTCTGAGACATTGTTAGCGACAGAGGTCGTCGACACTCCTTCGACATCTCCATCGACTACAGTCGCGACACATGCAACGCTAGTAGTAGGTCGTCGTCGTCAGACAAAGCAGAGACAGAGTCGTAAACCTGTAACCAGACGTTCGATTGATTGGAAACTGGTTGACTCAGTCTTTGACCCTCTGCATGCACGATTCAACTTCACATTGGGGGGATGTGCTGATGATGAAGGTCTGAACTCGCACGGTGACTTACCTCACTGTTCGCCGAGTGACTCGATTCTTGAGAGGGACTTGACAGGAGAACGGGTGTTCATTAACCCATCTTGGGAGTTAGCTTAGCAGATTGCACAGCATTTTGAGGATTGTCGTCGAACATCTCCGACATCTACGATGGCTGTTTTTGTACTACCGAAATGGGCGAAATTTACTCCTCTGACTAAGCACTGGAAACTCTACCAAGAATTCCCAGCGCGACACAGCTTTTCACTCGCCAGTCACTGGAGAACCCAGCACAACATGAGGTGGTTGCTTCAGCTCCTTGGCATGTACAACTGTGGTTAGTCGACGCTGATTGTACGTTTTACGACTCGACATCGTCTACAACATTTGACCAACCCACCTCGGTACATGTACCCTCTGGCGACGCGGAACAATCCATCGCTACACTGCGACAATTTTCTTCGCCAGCTACAGCCCTACTGACTGACCTCACGGAAGCTCGTCCGTTAATTCGAACTGAGCTGACTGTGAAAACTCCTGATGGCGGACACCAAATTTCTGGATTAGTGGATTGCGCTGCGACGCTTGATTTCGTGTCTAAGGACTTCGTACGACGCTTTGCTTTACAGACTCGGAAGTCTGTGACAAAGACCCTTGTTCGACTCGCCAACGGACAACGAGTGACTTCTTCGACAGTCTGCGATGTTACTTTTGAGCTAGCTCGACACGAATTTCACCGGACTTTTTACGTCTTACGTGATCTACGTACAACTGATTTAATCCTGGGTTTACCATGGCTTGATGACGAACATGCCTCTTTACAGTTTGGCACAACCAGGGTTTTTACTCTAATGGACGGCACAGCAGTGGAGACTACGCTCGAGGAACGACGCCCTAAGTGTCTACTCATGTCGTCTACTAAAGTTCAGAAACTCATGCGCAAGACGCGCCGCAGCAAGGGACGTCATGCTGAATTTTTCGTCATTGAACTTACAGCCGCTGACCAACTAACCGACTTTCACACTGGAGAGGAGCTAACTGCAGAACAGCGTGACAACTTCCGGTCGTTACTATACGATGACTTCCCGGAGTTCCTGTCGACTCTCCACATGTAAGCCGACAGTGGGATCATCCCATTGAAACAACGGGCCCGATGCGACGCCAACGGCTCAACAGATTGTCACCTGCAGAGCGCGCTGAGCTCAATCGACAGCTCAAAGACGCAGTGGAGGCTGGTTTGATCCGTCCCAACTACAGTGAGTTCGGCTCGCCAATTCCTTTTGTGCGGAAAGCTTATGGCTCGCTACGTCTGTGCATTGACTACCGTGGCCTTAATGAGGTTACGCGTAAAGATGCTTACCCGCTTCCGCGTGTGGACGACACGCTCGACGAACTTAAGGACGCGAACTTTTACACCCACCTCGACCTCGCCTCTGGCTTCTGGCAAGTTCGAGTGCGTGACAAGGACATCCACAAGACGGCGTTTCAGACCCTTGATGGCTTAATGGAATGGGTCGCCATGCCGTTTGGCCTATGCAATGCACCAACTACATTTCAGCGGATGATGAATGACATCCTTCGCGACTTTTTACATAAGTTCGTGACAGTCTACCTCGATGACGTATGTAACTACAGTCGAACTCTGGAGGAACACCTGGAGCACCTGCGTCTCGTTTTACAACGATTCAAGGAGGAGGGCTTGAAATTGCGCCTTAAGAAGTGCTTATTTGGACTGCAAGAGATGGAGTACCTGGGCTATACTGTGTCAGTTGGTAAAATTTCGGTTTCCACAAAGAAAGTCGAGGCCGTTGCAGACTGGCCAGTGCCCAAGACGCAGAAGGAAGTTCGCAGTTTCGTACAGTTCTGCAACTTCTACGCCAGATTCATTCATCATTTCAGCGACCTTACGGCTCCATTGTCGGACTTACTGCGGAAGTCCCACCCACAGAAGGTTACGCTGACGCCTGCCTGTTTGGAAGCCTTCGAGACTCTCAAGTTACGGCTCATTTCCGCGCCATGTATGATCCTTCCGGAGGTCAGCTCGGACGCGACGTTCACCGTGGCTACAAATGCTTCAACAGTGGGGATTGCAGCAGTCCTGTTGCGAGACCAAGGAGGAGGTCTTCAAACAGTCTCTTACTGGGCGCGTAAGCTGAATCCAGTTGAGCGTGGTAACACTTATTATGCGTACGACTTAGAGGCTTTGGCCGTATGCGAAGCTGTCAAGCATTGGAGGTGCTATATTGAAGGATGCTCTAAGTTCCTTGTCGTAACAGACCACGACACACTGCGACATCTGATCAGGCAACCGAACAACAGGTTGAACAATCGGCAGGCAAGATACCTGCGGGATTTGCAACCGTTTGTGGGCTCGATGACACTTGCATATCGCAAGGGAGCTTTGAACGAAGCTGACCCGTTAAGCCGGCGTCCACACTTTCAACTTTGTACCTCAGGCCACAGTTCCATTATTTTGGGATGGCGAGATTCCGTCAGATCGAGAATTACGACGGAAGTCCCAGCTGCTCTTTGAAGACGCACCGTTAAACTTTTTGAATGTTAACGCGTTGCAGCTGTATCCTTAGTTCGCTGATCTCATTCGCGAGGGGTACTCCCAAGACTCGTTTTATGGGGACGAGGGTGAGTGGACGAAAGACAGCCGGATTGAAGCCAGAGACGGATATTTTTGGCGCCTCGATCGCCTCTGTATTCCAAAGAACTCTGAGCTCCGACTGAGATTGATCACAGAGTTGCACGAAAGTTCGTCAGCTGGTCACAGAGGAGTTGCTAGCACTCTTGCTAAAGCACTCGACAGATTCTGGTGGAAACGAATTCGCCAAGATGTGAAAGATTTCTGTGAACGCTGCGTCGTATGTCGACGAGCAAAGATTCGACCGCAGATGGCAGTGACTCTTTACCCACTGCCTATTCCACCCAGACCGTGGCACTCAGTTGGTCTTGACTACTTGACACACTTACCTGAGAGCAATGGCTTTAACAATGTGCTGATTGTAGTAGACCATCTAACTCGAATGGCCCATTTTCTGCCATGTATAGAGACGGTTACAGCCGAAGAAACTGCAACTTTGTTTTTACAGGGAGTCTACCGCTTGCATGGACTACCCCGAGTGCTGGTCAGTGATCGCGACCCGAAATTCGCCAGTGCCTTCTGGCAGACACTTTGGCGACGCCTCGGAACGCGCCTCAACATGTCTTCCAGTCGACATCCAGAAACAGATGGACAGACAGAGCGCGTGAACAGCACGTTTCAGCAGCTTCTTCGTTGCTTGTGTTGCTATGATGGCTCTGATTGGACAACGCTACTACCACAAGTGGAATTCGCGTACAACGCTTCGCGTGCACTCGGAATTGAGCACACACCATTCGAGGCTAATTTTGGGTTCTCTCCTGAGGAGCCTCCTGACCTGCTGTTCAGCATGCGACCATCGATTCCAGTTTTGCAAGACGAAGCAGAACGGTTAAGATTGTTACATGAAGTACATACCATGGTACGCTCAGTGTTACAACTACACAAGGACGAGATGCAAGAGCGCACAGAACAGTCTACAGCGCCACACTTCGCTAAGGGAGACAAGGTGTCAGTCGTCACAACAAACCTTTTTCTGCGAGGACAACCGAACCGGAAACTCAGAGACAGACAGCTTGGACCTTTTACAGTGGAGGAGCAAATTGGGAAACACAATTACAGATTGAAACTTCCAACGACAGTACGCTTACATCCTGTGTTTCATGCTAACAACTTACGACCCTGCTCTACCGCTCCACTACGACCAGCTGTCCCGGAGACTGTACCTGAAGGAGACGACGAGGAGTTTGATGTCTCGCACATCTCGCATGTGTGCATCAAGTCGCTACCTGGACGACGAGGCAAATATATGCTCTTCATGTCACACTTCAGCGATGACGACATTCCACTTGTATGGCACCGGTTGAACTAAGTACACCGGACGACAACGTTACAAGATTTCTTGGAGACGCCCCAATGGCACAAGTTTGCCAAGACTCAGGCGTACGTCGACTTCATGCACGCTCACCCAGCGCGCATTCCTGAGTCCCAGTAATTGCTTCAGTAAAAGAGCCAAGAACCACGGAGGTCTGCCTCGCGGCGGCCTCAAGATCTGTCAAGAGGGGGAGGGTACGAGTGTGACGAGTACAGTCCTGCAACAATACATTGCATGACATTGTACATGTACTCGTTACTGATTCCAATTCGTGCTTTTCCAACGGACGGACGTACACACGTGGGTACGTCGCTACTGCAATATTCATAAAGGGTGCTGATGCTACAGTACGACCAGTACCTCCCGGTACGTACAGATACGCATAATTAATCTAACCAGCCAGATGACGCGCCTAAGCGAGTTCCTCGATGCAGAAGGAGCCGCGTCGTGAAACCCAATCCTAGGCAGGCCGCGTCTCAGGACAGATGACGACGGTTAGACAGCCCTAACGCCTGACACGTAAGCGCAGCTTGCAGGCGTAAGCTATCTGGGCAGAAACCTATTTAAGCCTAGTGCAGTAGAGGGAGGTGACAGAACCATTTAACAATTCCATTGTTCACTTACAACATATACTGCTTAACTATATCACTCGACATACATGATTTTGCCATCTTCCAACGACAGACCTAGACAGATTAGAACTGATTTGTGATAGCGTTTAGCTTGAGGAGGCTAACCGCCACAAAATGTTGCTATCCAACTACGGGGCCAGTACCTAGGTACTATTTTAAGTACCTAGGTACTAGGCATGTGTTGCCTAAGCACCGGCTCGCCCCCTGAAAGCCTTAGTACTTTTCCGTCAGTCAGGTGGTGCCTTGAGACCATTCCTAAGGTTGGCCACTAGAGGAATAGCGGAATAGCGATAGCGGTACGTATCACTATACAGTACCGAAACGTACTGACACGTCGGAATTATTATGGTCATATTAATTCGAATCTAGAGGTTTGCATATCCAACTTCCATGTGTACGGGACAGTAACTCTAGCGGTTAATGTTACCGTTAATAGCGGCGCGTCGCACCTGCAGGGCAACCACCTCGCCTCGGCAGTTAGTGCTACGCACTTGCTGAGGGTGGGATGACAAGCAGTGTCACTCACCGAGTGTAAGCATTCCTTATCGCCCCCTCAATTTTGACATGTTATGGGCCCTCCGCGTATGACGCGGGTTGTTAGGGTTTGACCGGAGTTGATTAGATAGTGTCCATTAGGGGGAGTGTTGTGAGATCCCCGTGGTGGGCATGATAATGGACACATCCGTACGTTGTACTCCGGGGGGGTCTTGGCCCTACTACCTAGCCAGTAGTCGATGTACTGCGGGAGCCCGTTGCTCGGGTAGTACGGGGGTATATATATATCATATATCCCCATCGGGTACCGACTTTTAGGCGCGGTACTTGGTCACGGCGTACCGGGTACGACTCCGGACACGGAGGTGCGGGTTCGATCCCCGGTGATGGCACTTCCGTCTAACCCTTCGACAGGTCGGGAACGACGCGGAGCAACCAACGCACCTTCAAGGAGCAAAGGAGCGCATTGTGGGAGCGGGGGGCAAAACCCGAGACGGAGTAAAGCCAAGTCGTAAGGCATGCGAAGGCGCTTGATCATTGGGTGATGATTTGGGAAGGTTGCCCGAGGTTGGGGCCATAGGGCACGACCCGGCCCCACCGCCGGGCAACCGGCCTAAATGTGGCGGTGGAGGACGCCGATGACTATGTCCCGGCCGGGTCGCCGCGGCGGCCATCCGGGGTGGCACGTGTGTCGCGTCCTAAAATAAGTAGACCACATGGGGTCGAATAGGGGGGGGATTTGTGGCTCAACTATACCGGAAGTCGCAGGAGGTGGCGTTGTGGCGTGCCATGGAGTGAAGATTCGCCGCCGACGTGGTCGGCTCCTCGATGCCGGTCCTTCGCGCCTCTAATTTCGCGTTGCTTGTAGTGGGGAGCCTTGGAGCCGCAATGGAGATGCTCAAGAATAAAGCAAAAAGCTAGTTGGTACCGGTGTACCAGTCGCCGCAAGAGTCGAATGGAAAATCAGTCATACAACGCCGTATAGGTAGTGATAAGCCAAGCAATAAAGGATGACCTTGCGAATAGCGGGCTCCGAGTACGGGAAGTGATTAGAATGAAGTTGGCGGGCCGAGAGAAGTATTGAAGTTGTAGTACATGTCGTACAAGTATAGCGTGCCGATGCCTTGAGCCTTGCTAAAGGGGGATGACCACGCGCGGGCGAAAGTTGTATCGTTACTGGTAGCGGCCTACAATCTCGAGGATACCGAGAATAGGGGCGGTACGGGCTGCGGTACCCGGCCGCGGGTCGAGCGACGAATAAAGGATCCCGGGAGGGTCACGCTCGCGATGGTACAAATAAAACGACCAGGAGCCGGTGACGGCGAGTGACCGCGGACGATAAAGAAGAAAACTGTATGTATGGGTACCGCGCGATGCCACAGCGTAGGAGAGCGCCGAGACATAAGCAAACACGAATAGGCGGGCATGCGTCACGCTCACCGCTACCAAGTTCCGTGCTCGCGGGCTCCCGAGCCAAGGTCACCTCTCCTTGATATTATGACCCGGCCCGAATATGTCCAATAGTCAAATGATCCGCCTATGGGGATACCTTCATAGCCAAAAATCCGACGCGGCATCCCGACGTACCAAAACGCACTAAAACGTACCGAAACGTACTGAAACGTGCTGAAACGTACTAAAACATGCTAAAACGTACCAAAACATTCTAAAACGTACCAAAATCTGTCGAACTAACAACGACGTACCAAAACGTACCAAAAGTACCGGCAGAAAATTTCGTGAATTGCTCGTCGTTTCTTCGGAACTGTAATTTCCGTTATTCGGAAGTTTTTCCGCATTTTCAGGGATAAGAAACGTGTTGGCTTTGATATGATAAAATAGCCGATTGATATTTCATACTTATTTATGCAATATGGGCCACATTCCCAATACATTATACAATGTCATGCTTACTTACATTACATACATTACTTACTTATGAACAAATAATGATACGGAAAAAGTTCTCTCTCTCTGCCTTCTCTCCATTTCTCCCCCCCCTCTACTTGCGCCTCCTCTTCCTCTCCCTCTCCCTCTCCCTCTCCCTCTCCCTCTCCCTCTCCCTCTCCCTCTCCCTCTCCCTCTCCCTCTCACTCTCCCTCTCCCTCTCCCTCTCCCTCTCCCTCTCCCTCTCCCTCTCCCTCTCCCTCTCCCTCTCCCTCTCCCTCTCCCTCTCCCTCTCCCTCTCCCTCTCCCTCTCCCTCTCCCTCTCCCTCTCCCTCTCCCTCTCCCTCTCCCTCTCCCTCTCCCTCTCCCTCTCCCTCTCCCTCTCCCTCTCCCTCTCCCTCTCCCTCTCCCTCTCCCTCTCCCTCTCCCTCTCCCTCTCCCTCTCCCTCTCCCTCTCCCTCTCCCTCTCCCTCTCCCTCTCCCTCTCCCTCTCCCTCTCCCTCTCCCTCTCCCTCTCCCTCTCCCTCTCCCTCTCCCTCTCCCTCTCCCTCTCCCTCTCCCTCTCCCTCTCCCTCTCCCTCTCCCTCTCCCTCTCCCTCTCCCTCTCCCTCCACCCCCCCTCTCTTTCCCCCTCTCTCTCTCTCTCCCTGTCTCTCCCTCTTCCTTCCTTCCATTCCTTTTTTCTCTTTCTCACCCCACCCCTCTCTTTTTCTCCTTCTCTCCCCTCCCTCTCACCCTCCTTTGTTTCGTCTCTCTCTCTTTCACCTCATACCCCTTTTTGCCTTGTCTCTCTCTGTATCTCCCTTCCTCTCCCTCTCTCTTTATCTCCCATCCTCTCCTTCTCTTTCTCTCGCCCTCTCGCCCCCCCTCTCTCTCTCCATCTCTCCCCCCCTTCTCTCCCCTCCCACCCACCCACATGTTTCTTTCTCTCTCTCCCCTCTTCTCATCACTCCTACTCCCGATCACTCCCCTCCATTCTCTCTCTCCCTTTCTCTCCACCACTCCCCCTCTACATGTCTTCTTCTCTACCCCCCTTCCCCCCCCACTCCCTCTTCCCCTCCCTTCTATCTTCTCCCCCCTCTCTCTCACTCTCTTCTTCCTTTTTCTCACCCTCTCCCTTTTCGCCCCTCCCCTCTCCCCTTCTTTTTTCTCTCCCCCTCCCGACCCTTTACTCCCCTATCACTGTCGTATTCTCTTCTCCTCCCCGTATATCTCCCCTTCTCCTTCCCTCCACCCCTCTCTCTCTCTCTCTCTCTCTCTCTCTCTCTCTCTCTCTCTCTCTCTCTCTCTCTCCCTCTCTCTCACAAGTCACCCGTGAAAAACGTATCCTTCCGTCACTAAAGACAGTAAAAGATCCAAAGTACTACTAAAGTACTACTGAACCACAAAACGGGGATGGGTCGGTAGCTCGAATGAGCAACGCCGATCGTCTTCGTTCTGGGCCTGGCCTCCCATCGAGCGCAAGACTGGTGAACATGGCCGTAGAATTACTGGCACCATCCACCTCTCCCCACCCGAGCCTAGCTCACCCAGGTCAGTGGATCCGTAGCGACACCAGACGGGACACACTCAAAGGCGCAGCTTTCAGGGATTTGAAATTTGTCTCCCCGACAGCTCTCGCGCCACCCACTTCGAATTCCGAACATATACCCGCCACAATACTACGAAAGAACAATCACACCCA
>JAPMLY010003008.1:0-35247 GCA_026401115.1 Tetraselmis chui | reverse complement strand
CATCAACCTCAACACCAAAGGCCTCCACACTTCCATCATGGACGTAGAGCACCTCGCCACCATCCACCACCATGACATCCTCATCCTCACCGAAACCAGCCACGCCACCCACAAATCCCGGTGGCGTATTGCCCTCCCCCAATACCTCCTCAAAAGCTCTCGACCCTACTACTCATCTGTACCCCTACCCAACGCATGAGTTCTCTTCGCGGTCCGCAGAGCGTCTTTCCAGTCAGCCACGGTCTTGACCTCTCCCCCTCACCTCATACCACATATCGCCGGCCTAAAACTTGTCCCTCACTCACAGGGAATGGATCCGGATCCTAAGGAGCCGCGAATCCACGAGACTACTCGGGTTCGGACTTGGTCTCGTGGGTCCGGACCCTAGAATCACAGGTAATCGCGGGATCCGGACCCTAGAATCACACGTAATCGCGGGATCCGAACCCTAGGCTCAGTAGGTAATCGCGGGGTCCGAACCCTAGGTTCAGTAGGTAATCGCGGGGTCCGAACCCTAGAATCACAGGTAATCGCGGGATCCGAACCCTAGGTTCAGTAGGTAATCGTTGGTTCCGGTACCAGTTATTGTAAGTAATCGTTGGCTCCGGTACAAGTTATTGTAAGTAATCGTTGGTTCCGGTACCAGTTATTGTAAGTAATCGTTGGATCCGGTATTCATCGTACTTTAATGGATCCGCGGTAATCGCGAGTACCTCATCCTCGCAAAACGATGTGGAATTGCGATACACAATCAGTACTCACGATTCCGAGTTTCTCCCGATTCTGTGGTTGCCCGAAGTGACACGCTGTTTTTTGGGGAGGTATTTGGCAATGCAAATCTGCTAAGGTGTATGTCTAGGATTGGTTCAATAGCCCTGATTGTTGTCATTCCGCAGCCTTGAATCGATTGTAGCCCACCCAAAGGCTATTTAAACGGTGCGTACGCGCTTGAAATCCACCATAATTTGCCCGTCCACATCCAATCCTTTCAAAGTTAGCAACAATGGCGGGGCAAGCGGGAAGTAGTAGACCGTCTAGATCAGGGAAGAGCTTGTCATCGACGGCTATCCAACGTGCAGAAGAGGAGCTTGTTTGGAATTCAGATAGGGTGTTAGGACACCTCAGTCAAAAATAGGTGCAGATCCGCATAGTAATAAAGGGCAGTATGTAGTTAAGAAAATTGTTAGCCAAGGAAAAAGGTGTGGAATGTTGACGTATAAAGTTATGTGGGAAGGACTGCCGGAGGAAGCCGCCACTTCAAAAACCGAGCTTAACGTAAGGCGTCAAGCCAATTGGTCCACCCTGCTGGAAGATTTTCACAACGAGCAAGAGAAAGTTGAAGAGGTAAGCAAGAGTTCCCCCCCCCTTCCGCTCTGCCCTCACCCCCGAGTTAGCTGCGTTGTGATGTTCGGTAGCGCCGCATGGCGCCCCCTCCCCGCTTCCGCCCGCACATTTGTGTCTGTTTATTTGCACTATCGAAGCCATATTGATAGCGTTGCAGTTGAGCTTGTCGACACTTTGTTATCGCTGTTATGTGATGCTTTTCTGTTCTTTGCTTTCCCACGTAAAAGGTTACTTTGTCGTTAAGCATATTGTTGCACTTTGCGGGTCGGTAGCGCCGCATGGCGCCCACTCCCCGCCTCCGCCCGCACATGTATGTCTCTATTTATGTGCTCTGTCGAAGCCATAGAAATAGCGTTGCAGTTGAGGTTGTCGACACTATGTTATCGTTGTTTTGTGATGCTTTTCTGTTCTTTGCTTTCCCACATAAAAGGTTACTTTGTCGTTAAGCATATTGTTGCACTGTGCGGGTCGGTAGCGCCGCATGGCGCCCCCTCCCCGCCTCCGCCCGCACATTTACGTCTCTGTTTATGTGCTCTATCGAAGCCATAGTAATAGCGTTGCAGTTGAGCTTGTCGACACTTTGCTATCGTTGTTTTGTGATGCTTTTCTGTTCTTTGCTTTCCCACATAAAAGGTTACTTTGTCGTTAAGCATATTGTTGCACTGTGCTGTTCGGTAGCGCCGCATGGCGCCCCCTCCCCGCCTCCGCCCGCACATTTACGTCTCTGTTTATGTGCTCTATCGAAGCCATAGTAGTAGCGTTGCAGTTGAGCTTGTCGACACTTTGTTATCGTTGCTTTGTGATGCTTTTCTGTTCTTTTCTGTTTTTTTGTTGTTTGTGTTCTTTTCTGTTCTTTCGCTACAATTTCATGTTTCCATTACTAACTTTTGATGGGTGCATTGTGTTTCTGCAGGAGGCACGTTATCGAGAGGCGAATCGGATAAGTAGGAAGAGGAAGAACCGGCTGCAAGCTAAAGCCACTGTAACATCAAACGAGGTTGAAGAAGGCATCGAAGAAGATAACGAAGGCGATGAAGAGGTCCATCGTGGATGACGACTTGGCGCCGCCGAAGAAGAAGATCTACAATGCTCAATGATGGAATCATTTCCAGAAGCCAAAGAAGTTCCCCAATGGTGTCAAGTATGTCGTATGTAAGTTGTGTCCAAAGGAACTCAAGCTCAAGTACAGCGGAGGGACCTCAAATCTTATCAAGCACCTCAGATGTCGGCATAAAGGTGAGTACAGACAGGACTTGGCTACTGGTGAAAACATTCAAGTTGGGGATGTCTCTGTCCCCATCGTGATCAAGGCAGAGGTAAGTCATGTCCCATTGTGAATGTGTAGTAGCATGTTATTGACTTAATGATAGCATGTTATTGACCTTTCATTCGTTGTTGACTCTATTCGTAGATTTCTGCGAAAAGGAAACAGTACCTTGACGAGTTGATAACAATTTGGGTGGTCAAGCGATGTCGGCCATTCGGGATCATGGAGTCGGACACAGAGCTCAAGGATGTGATGTCTGCTATTTCGGGAGGCGCATATAGCGGTCCATGTCGTGAGACGGTAATGCGTTGCATGGCGTCCTTGGCTCAAAAGGTTTTTGAATGTATGACTGCGTGTTGCCTTTAAAAATAACTAAGGTAATTACTTTTGCTTGTTTCAGTCACTTGTTGAAACAGGAGTCATGATGAACGGGTTGTTTCAAGACGGATTGAAGCCGTGCATATCTGGAGATATTTGGGGGGAGAATTCTGTTTCATTGTTGGCGGTAATGGTGCATTGGATCGACGGATCGTGGCAACTTATGAAGCGCTTGGTTATTTGCGAGCCCTACGGAAAGGTTTCCCACACATGTGAGAATATTTTGCAAACGACAAAGCGCAGACTTGCTGGAGTGAATGTGGGAGAGCTGGTCGAAGCAAACGACTTGGAAGGCGTCGAAGCTGTGGACACTGTGTATGAATCAATATTCAGTAAGGTAAGAGTTAGTTTAGATTTGGCTTTTTGTTTTTGCTTGTTATGTATGTTTCTGAATGAAAATGGTTTGACGGTTGCCTAGGTGTGCGACAATGGAGCAAACATGAAGAAAGGATGGGGTGCATTGGATGGACATACCTGTGTTACTCATGGCATTCAGTTGTGTGTCAACAAGTTCGTGGAGGAGCCGCACATCAAGGATTGTTCCCGAGCAATGCAAGGTCAGAGTGCCCACTTTTCTAGGAGGACTTTGGGCGCTGCCAAGCTGTCGGAGATTCAAACTCGGATGGGTCTTCCCACAAGTAAGCCAAGTACCAAGTCAGCCACTCGTTGGTTAGGCTTGTTTCCTCAGGCTGTGTGGTTTGTGCAGAACGCTGAAGCAATTACCGAGTATATGTTACAAGTAAGTACTGTCTTGCGGTGTTTTCATTGCATTATTGTTAAGTTGCAATACTGTTCATTTACTGAGATATTAATTCTATACTAGGTACCCAATGGTTGCGTTGTCAATGACGATGGGAAGGTGTATTCGGACTTCGCCATCAACACTGAGGATTGGGAGACTATTCGAGAGCTAGCTGCGATCTTGTGGCCAGTGGCTCAAGTTCTGAATTTGCTGCAGGGGGACTATGTTACCATATCACTTGTTTACCCTATGTTAGGCACTTTGTTAGAGCATCTGCCGTCACACAGGCCCGTTTCACTGCAAGATGAGCGGAGGGATGTGGACTTGTACACCATCGAAGCGGAGGACATGGAGCCTCATATGGCGGAGGCAAGGGAGAGTCTGCGGGCCGGAATCATTGAGCGTTTTTTCACAAACATAAGGGAGAACGATTACATCAAGATAGGGATTGCGACATTGCTGGACATTCGGTGAGTACCTTGTAATGGTTGTGTGTGCATGTGTTTAAAATTTGCACATTTGTTTCTATTATATACCTGATAAATATATTAAATGTTGATAAATAGATGTGATTGTATCTGAGCGTCCTTGTGTGTGTGTGTGTGTTTGCGTGTATATGCTTATGCATATTTGTATGAGTGCTTGCATGTGTGTGTGTGTGCGTGCTTGTATGCGCATGTACTTCTGCATGTGTGTTTGTGTGTGTGTCTTATGCATGTGTGTATGTCTTATGGATGTGTTTGTGTTTATTTGCTTGTGTGTGTGTAGGCTTGTATGTGCATCTACTTCTGAATGTGTGTGTGTGGTGTTCGTTTGTGTACCTATTTTGTATGCTCTCTACGTGTTCCTGTGTGTGTGTGTGTGTGTGTGTGTGTGTGTGTGTGTGTGTGTGTGTGTGTGTGTGTGTGTGTGTGTGTGTGTATGCAAATTTACCTGTGCATTTGCTATGTTAACTAAAAATGTGAATTGTGCAGGTTTAAGAATCTGGACTTCAATGGCATTCGTCCCGACTTTGCGCCTACATAATGGCGGCTGCAATAAGAGAATTTGGAGAGCGATGGCGCACAGAGCCGGAAGAGGGCGAGGCAGAAGGCGGTGCTTATCCAAGCAAGCAAGCTACAGAGCTTGGCAAGCAATTGATGTCGTCGAAGAGTAAGTCTTTCACTGCATTCCTTTCCGGGGATTTGACTGGGCGTGTGACGCCCTCTATAGCCAAGCACGTGGAAAAGGATGACTTAGAGCGTTACCTTGAGCTGCCCCAAGAAACGGACAAGGACATTTGTGTGTTGATATGTTGGAAAACACATGCAGCTCTGTACCCCGACTTGGCTTTAATGGCGCGGCAGTACTTATCTATGCATGCTACCTCTGCTGCATGCGAGCGTTTGTTCAACAAAGCGGGGCGAATGCATGACGCGTTCAAGAAGAACACCAAGGAAGATAGCCTAGAGGATGCCTTGTTAGTCTCATGTAATTGTTGAATTATGTATGCGCGAGGAATATGGTTATCACAAGTTTATATAAACTGTAAGAAATGGTTGTCTTAAACCTGTTTTCATCCATATTTTGTGCATTTAGTGTTCATTTGGTGGACTCGCATTGGCCATGCGATAAACCATTTGGCATTACTTGTCACATCATATGTAAAAATGGTACTGCATCGGAGTGTGTTTCCCTGTGATGGCAAGTGTCTTTTTTGAGCCGGAGGGCTATAAACTCACATACGTTGCTTGTGGCACTTGCCGGAGGGACCAAAAGCTTTGCTAAATTGTATGGGATAGACTGTAAAGTACTAAATATGTTTGCAGCGGGCAGAAAGTATGGGAAGTGAATTGTACGTATCTACTGTATGGGATCCAAGCATAAGCAGGCGCATAGAACTAGTAGAGATGTAAAAATTTAATTTGCATTACAAATTTTCCCCAAAATGCGCAATTTGTATCAATTTGCATGAGCACTTCGAGTACTTGTTGGAATCGCGAACCCAACGAATCCAACGGAACCAAAAATTTAGAAGTACTCATGTACTCGGTTCCGGAATCAAAAACACAGGTACTCGTTGGATCCGAACCCTAGAATCACAGGTAATCGCTGGATCAGGACCCTAGAATCACAGGTAATCGCGGGATCCGGACCCTAGAATCACAGGTAATCGCGGGGTTCGAACCCTAGAATCACAGGTAATCGCGGGATCCGAACCCTAGGTTCAGTAGGTAATCGCGGGGTCCGAACCCTAGAATCACAGGTAATCGCGGGATCCGGATCCCTTTTGTAGAGGTACTCACTAGTTCCGGATCCTTAAAAATCAAGTACTCATGGATCCGAACCCAACAAAAAAATGGCGGATCCAGTCCCTGCTCACTCAGGCAACCCTTACCTCCTCCTCGGAGCCTACATGCCGCAGCTCCACAGCACCCAACTGACCCACTTGTACGCCGAAGTCGCAGCCCAGCGAAGTCGCCCCTCCCTCGCACACAATAAATCGAGCAGAACTAGCCGGCATAGATATAGGCCTCCAACTCGGCCGCACCCACCTCCTTACAGACAGTGCGTGCTCCCTCCGCTTCATACAAGGATACTTAAACTGCCCAACCGCCTACAGACACAACATACACCGCGACACCTTCCATTCCATCACACACACCCTTAAAACCCGCTGCGACGCAGGCATCCGCACACACCTCGGCAAAATCAAAGCACACAACCAATCCCTCGGCAACGACCTCGCAGACGCACTCGCTAACCAAGTCGCGGACGGACACCCACCCGACACCACATACACCACAGGCTCAGAGGTCGCTATAGGCCAATGGACCTGCTGGCCAATAAACCCTAAACCCATACGCCCTCATCCCACAAACCCAAGGGGAGCCCATACCCTATAAATACACCAACCTCAAAACTGACGCACACACCCACATCACCAGACACACACACACACACCCCTCTCGCAAACAACCAAACACGAAGCCCTCCTCGCCCGTGCAGCGGCGGACGGAGCCGACTTCTCTTTCCACAAAAAACACTCATCCCTCACAAATATTCAGTTCACACACAAGCAAGAAATAATGTGGGGCGTCCACAACACCCGCCTTCTTACTCACAACCCTACCCTGCGCTGCCCCCTATGTGGCCAATTCCCTAGCAACGGCCACATGGCCGGTAACTGCCCCACCATGTCTGGCCTAAGACAGGACCGACACAACAGCGCGCTGCATCTCTTACTATCCCTCCTGGAACGCCACAACGGAGGACGCTGGGAAACCATCACTGCAGACTTCGGTAACAAACCCATTAAATCATTGCCTCCCCCACTCCTGCCCCCACTCCGCTCGACTGCCACCGGCCATACCCCACCCACATGCCCACCTCCCTTGTTGCCGCTGACGAAGGTCTCTCGCCCGACTCCCTAACCTCGTGTCCCGCCGTCCTCCCGCCTGAGATTCTCCCCCCCCGCATTACGACCCCCCGCACACAAACCCGACTTTATCCGCCTCCTCGAACCTCGCTTCGTTGGTCACACAAACGACCGCCGCCGTTACGCATCCATCAAAAAGATTCAGATAGGGGAATGGAAGTACTGCACGGACAATAACTTCTCCCAAACAGCTCACCTCATACGTGCCAAATACACTCCCCTTGCAAATGCCATCCGCAGCCACTGGCCAAGCACAGTGGTCGACATCCTTCCCATCGTTATGAGCCGCACAGGCACACCGCACTCCTCCACCATCACCAGTCTCACCTCCCTACTCACCGCCCGCACAGACCCTCCTGGCAAACTCATCTCCAAAGCACGCCTCGACACGTCTCGCATACTTGCACAACTACACACGCACACTGTCCAATGGCTACATCATCTCCTCCTCATATACCGCATCAAATCCCGCACGACCTCCCGCCGCACCTCTGCACATTGCCCCTACGCACGCCCCTAACTGCACACCGCCCTCACCTCGTCTTGCACTACTCCTTGGGGGGGGAGTAAAACCCCCGAACATCACTGGAGAGGTTGGATCTAGGTGGTTAACGGTCTAGCCCTGACTTGTAAGTTCCATGTATGGCATAGTTGGGAGGGCCCAGAGACAGCAACCGGCGCATACGGCTTTTGGTGTTAAACCGGCGCATACGGTACATGTTGTAAACAATTTCAATTTCAATTACATACATGTGTGACGGAACGTACACCTTAGCGGCAAAGCGATACTGTAAAAGAGGTGCGTCTTACCAAGACCTCGAGGCAACCCTCGGGGGCTGGGGAACGCCTCGCGCAACGCCCCCATCCATGCATGCATCGCCACAAGCTAGCAACAACTCTCAAAGTGGTGCAAGCCCCGAGCATTGGCACTCTCTGCTTTGCGCTAGCCCATTTGGCTCGCGCAAGCAAGACACCCAATAACCCATAATTAGCGCTAATATTCTCCATGTTAGGAATGTGGTGGTCTATCGGCATAATTGTAAAATATCATAATTGTAATATCTTGTCTTGGACAAAACTTGCCGCCGGGTAAATGTTGTAATAGTTTGTAGTATTTTTATGGTGATGAGTTAAGGATTTCTCACTCATCTTTCGCGGATGGTGGCAAAGTTCACCTAAGAGCCGGCCTTAAAATGTGTATATGTAAGAGACAAGCAAGGAGGGAAACCTTGACTACCAAGGATTTCTCACTGCTTTTACTATTGTGATAATATTTCAGAAAAGTAATACCGCGCACGATGTACTAGCGACATGTAGCATTACATGAAAATGTAACGCAACGATTGCGTAGAATGTATGGTCATATTCTGATATTATAGAGGTTTAGATTAGGGGCGAGAATAGTCGAGTTTCGCCACGACGCTACAAATTCTGACCGCTAGATTACGCATGTCACAATGGTAAACACACGGACAAGCGCTACCCCTATATATGACGCGCCGACACACGGAGGTCGTCCACCTTCTGCCTTTGCGCGAGCACATCTCACACAACGGCATCTAGACTTTAGCAGTCTAGCAAGGTGAAGATCTCCACTAGCACACGGTGTAGCTCCTATCAACAAACTCACACCGTAAATGTGGCAAACAATTTGCCAGCACACATGTACCCTAATGGGGACGATAGCGGCGACGTCTCGTCGCCACCATATGCAGCGCAATTTGAATACTTGCATAATCCCCTTAATGAACTGCTTATGAAGGTAGACGGCGATCAAGCAAAACTGCAATCCCCTCACAAGCATTATAACATTCCGTCAATACCGGCCGACGCCGTATTCGAGGGTGGGTGCGTGGACGAGTACGCCACGCTTGCATCTGCTAACTCGACCAAGACCGCGTACATCGGCCCGCGAGACTGGATTAATTTTCTCCCGAGAGCGTTCAACGACATTTTACCATTGGTAAACGCACATGCTTTGGGAATCTAGACGCCTCGACAAGACGAGACCGATAGATTGCTAACCGTGGAAAAACGAATTTCCTCCCGCGACGAATACCGACACCTAACGTGCTATTGCGCTTATTCTGCAACCGCGGACGCGGCGCTCGAAACACATGTGGCAACGATTCGTTCGACGACTACTACCGCAGCCAGAAGAGCGCGCGCCTGGGATGTGCACGACGCGGCCATTCGGACACGCAAGGCTGTCAAGCATGCCGTCGAGTCGCGACTTACCTACGTCCGATGGTTCAAGGGCAACAAGACCCTCACTGGAGAGGAGCGAGTTGCCGAGCGCCTCGTCTCCCCGCTTCTTCGACAAGCGGGCCGACCGCAACACCAACGGCGTCGACGGACTCCTCGCAGCTCTAAAAGTCAAACGCATCGAAGTCAGTCTCCACGCGGGCGCAAAAGCTAAAGCCGCTTAAACCTTTAAGCAACAGACGCCCCGCCGAGGCGACGGAGGCAGCTCACACAAACTCACCTCGCGGCCGGACTAGAGTCTCAAGGATAAGGAGCGCTACAATGACAAGGAGAGGCGAGAGAAACGCGAGACGGACAAGGCACGCAACAACACAAAGCTCGAGCCCGAGGCAGCGGGCTGATGGTGTGCGCCGCCGCGCCGACTCCTGCAACCCAGCCTCCGACTACATGCGGCATCGCGTGCGACGGAGTTGGCGCAACTGAGAGACTGTCGGCGCGAGCGCACAAGCCCTACAGCGGATCCGTGAGGGGGTCTCTATACCATTCAAGAACAACCGCCCACCCCCAAGATTCAATCACGGAGTGTCGCTACTGGACGTCACTCTTGCCCAGCTAGGCTTCGTAAACCGCGAACTAGCTCGCTTTCTCCAACCCGGGGCGTGGGGGCCCTCTACCTGCATCAACGTTTCCCGACTCTTCCTAGTGCCAAAGTTGGGCAACAACTTGTGGAGGCTCATGTACGACCTACGACCACTAAACAAGTACAGCGTGCGGAAAATACTCAAGATGGAGACGCTATTGGGGGTAAGACACCTAACCCGAAAGGGGACTACATGTTCACCTTCGACTTGCAAGACGGGTTCTACGCGCTAGGCATCAACCCAACGGACCGCGACTACTTCGTCGTGAACGTACGGTGACATCTTTACCGACTCGCGGGGCTACCTATGGGGTGGTCCCTATTCCCCTTCTACTTTTGCAAGATGACTCTCACCTTCGTAAATTTCCCGCGAACACCATACCCGGAGCTACCCCGCTTTACAATTCTAGCACGAGGCAGCGGCACCAAGACCGATTGCCATGGCGCGGCGCGTGGCGCGAGGATTCTTCCCTACGTCGACGGCTTTCTACTATTTGCGGCTGCGGAGGAGGAAGCGCTTACCTTACGCGAATGCCAAGCCAACCTCTTGGACCGCCTCGGCATGCTCCGCCACCCCACCGAGGGCTTATGGACGCAAGTTCAAGTCGGACACCACATGGGAATCGACATCGACATAGCGTCAGGCTACTTCTACGCTCCGGAGTCAAAACTCGCGAAGATCGCCCAGCAAGCACAACCGCCAATCGGACGAGCTACAAGGAACGCACGATGGCTACTCGTAAAGGAACTTTAATCACTGACGGGACATGCACAATACCTTTTTTTGGCTATCCTTGCTACCAAATTCTTCCTCCGCAAGCTACATTGAGTCGTCGGCGAGAAGTGGGAAGGCCTCGTCCGCCTAACACCACAACTGCGTCGCGACCTAAAATGGTGGACATAGGTGCCTAGTCAATCAAACGGCAAGCCCATCCCCAAGCCGGTGAAGACCGCATACCTACACATGGACAACTCGGGCTACGGATGGGGAGCGGTTCTGAACGAGCGCCTCGAGGCTCGAGGGTTTTGGAGCGTCGAGGATGAAAAACAGTTCCTTACGTGGAAAGAGTTGAAGGCCGCCCGTCGCGCCGTCGAGTGTTTGTTGCCGCAGCTAGCCGGCCGAATCGTGCACATGCATGAAGATAACAAAGAAGTATATCATATTCTGACATGCCGGCGCCCGCCGGCGGCGCAGCGGCGGCGGCCCCGGAGGGGGGTGCGTTCGCATGCCCGTCGGCACCTACCTCTACCTCCACGCGGTGGGCGCTTGTAACCATGTAGCCGTGCCAGGCCTGGCACGGTAGGGGGCTGAACGGGGTACCGACAGCTGCGATCTGCGGGATCAGCAGCTGTCGGGAAGCCCGGTACGGAGGGTTTTGGAAAAACATAATATCCGTACACCAACACAAAGATCTCCCGCCCGGCCTGTCCGATATGTTCTTTCATCGACTAAATACTCACAGATACTCTCCCGCCTGACGGGTACGCGGACTGCGGAATGTTTTGTGGCAAGGAAGGGTACGGACGGATCAGCGGTGGGACGAGGGTGTTGGAGCTGGCGGCGGAGAGTTGGGAAGCGGCGCTAGGGCACAACGCTCGCTAGCAGCCGCCAGCCCTGCGAAACCTTTTGGTCTCCCCTGGGGGAGAGGCCCGAAGATACGCATGACGGAGGCGGGTCGCAGCCGGAGGAGCGGCACGGTCTGGCGGCGGAGGTCGGGAGGATCATCCGCCGCCGGAAAAACCCGGTACGGGGGGTTTTCGGTTAAATATATCCGTACCCACCATCTTTTGAGGATAGCCGATCCCTGGGCACTATCCGTCCCCCTCCCCTAGTCGGTACCCGGTTATCGACATGTTGCCTCAGGCAGTGTGCCCCGGGTTATCGCAACGGCACATTGCTCGTATAGGCGGCCCCCTAATAACGTAAATCACCGGGGGAGGGTGCGGCCAGCACAACGCGATCAGATGGGTGGTGGAAACAGACGGCAAACGGACAGGGGACATGAGACATCTGGCTCGGAGGCAAGAGAGCCATCCGGACACCGTCTGCAGCTTGGCTATTTTCTCCTCCCAACCCCCGCAGGAGGGGAGAAGGCTAGACTAGGTGGAGAGTCGCGCCGAGAAGAGCGACTACTATCTCCGATATCTCGGACGGGGTCGAGCACGGATCGAGACGAGTCCGACGACGACCTGAGCGAGGGGGGTTTTCCACCTGCCTTTCCCCCTACCTCCGGCACGACCGGAGTCGCACAGAAGCCGAGGTCAGGCAGGTTCGACTCGACCAGCTCATGCTGACCAGCCTTGATGATCAGCGACCCCGCCGCGGCTAGAGCAGGCCGCGTATCGTGGAAACTAGCGACATCTTATATTTCATACTGTTTCCAAAGAAAAATACGTATAGATCAAAAAGTCATAAATACCTGGATACGGGTATGTTTTAGACGGTATCGTTACTGCCATTGGAGAGGTCGGGATCAGTGGTTCACGGTCTACTCATGCTTATAAGTCCAGTTAGGCATAGTACAGGGGGGGCCCAGAGACAGCAGCCGGCTTGTACTTGTATTGTTGTAAACAATTTCATTCTGACATGCCTAACCCCCCTATCACCCATCATGATGGACGAAGTTCGACGTCTTTGGTGCTTACTCGACACAAACAACATCAACCTACGAGCGCGATAATATTAAATAATATTCAATGAATAATAGTCTGGCTGTGATTCATGTACGGTTACTAAACAAAAGTGCATTCATGGTGTCTTTGATTGTCATATTGAAATTACAAATGCTTAAATTACATGTGTGTGTACAATAGGCGGTAAGTGGCATAGTACTTCACGCTATGTTGACACTCCGGGTTGTCCCTTCCTCGTAGAGATCTTCACCTTCTACCTTTGCGCGAGCCGAGCTCACGCAACGGCATCTAGACTCTAGCACTCTACTAGCACGGTGAAGATCTTTACGAGGAAGCGACAACGCAGAGTGTTGGCAAAGCGGAAACTACTTAGCCACGCACCACCTAATGTACACGTATAGATAATTAAGGTATTATTGCTTTTGGATTCCCTTTGCCGCGTTATTTCATGAGGAAAATTCTTAGCAACATGCTGGGCAATCGACTTGTCAGAGAAGCACGACAGATGGACATCAGACACGCTCACATGGTGGTTACATGGGGTCGCGACAACGCTACATGAGCGCCCCCTGGCTGAATTCAACTAGGCTTCGCACTCCTTGCAAAAAGGAGCCGCGACAGGCGCCTACAATGTCGGAGTCGCGCTACAAAAGTTAAACACTTCGGCAGTTGGTCAATCGAGTCGAGCGTAGAATCGGACTAATTCCAATAAATCGACCCTACGGTCCTTGCATGATGATCATAGTGGTTCTTCTTCTGCTGGCTGACACCATGGGGTGGCAAGCCTACGATCAACCCGCCCTATGGCGAAGACATGGCAAACAAAGTCTCCCCTTGCTTGTTAAATGGTCATATTGAAATTATAGAGGTTTAGATTGCACTGGGGCGAGAATAGTCGGGCGTTGCCACGACGTTACAAATTCTAACAGCTAGATTACGCATGTCACAATGGTAAAACACGGACAAGTGTTACCCCTATATATGACGCGCCGGGACACAGAGGTCGTCCACCTTCTGCCTTTGCGCGAGCACAGATCACGCAACCCACCCTCAATTAGCGTATGTACTATTGTACTGGGCCTTGTGAGCAAAAACTGCAATACTTCCATACGTTTGGCAAACCAAGCCCCCCCCCTGCTTTGATGCAAATTGTAGCAGAAAATATCCGTAGGTTGTACCCGTAGATTCGTCAAAAGTATGGAAGTCAATCGTAGTGGTACATGGATTGTACCGTACACGTACCAGCTTCAGTATCTTGCTGCTTGGAGCCTGGGAAGGGCGGGAGAGATCATCCTTGTCGCATTTATGTACTGAACTCAATTTATTAAGTCTATGGATGTACGAGGGGGTGGCTATGCGCGCTCACCATCATCATCACACCCTGCACGCTACCGCAAACCCACGAACAGCCTTCTCACCAGTACCACCGTCGTCCTGGCGGTACGGTTAGCCATTTTCTATCGGCAGGCACGACGGGCGCGAGTAGGGACTCTAGTGTTTGGCCGTAGCCTGCCGGTGAAATCTGTGTTGGGTTGTTGGTTTCCCCGCCACTGTATACGGCCGCCATTTTTGTTGCAATCCCAGCCTCGTGTCCCGTGTTCTGTCCTTCAGTACTGTGCCACGCCCCTCCCGGTGCGGCTCCAACCCTGGAGGCCAAAAGGCCAGCGAGGGCAAACCCTCTATTGCTGGAGGGTGGCGAGCACACTTAGCCACGAACTTAGGCGCCCTACCGCCCAAGGTCTGCTTGGAATTGGTTACATTGAGCTGATCTAGCTCCAAGTCGTGGCTGTCCGGCGAGTGAAGCAAGCTGAGGTGTTTGAAGCGGGGAAGAGTGCCAACGGAGGCGGTCGGTACTTTTTCCGCGCCGTCATCTTGTAAAACAAAGAGGACGAACTCGCGTGTTAGGGTACGAGCTGCACGAGTTTTAACCCGTATCCTGTTACAGGGCTGAACCGATAGTCTGAGGATACCCAGACCTGTTTCGTGAAGCCTTTTCTTGGAGCTAGTCTTCACGATCCAGTCTCCGGGTGTCGAGCGAAAAGCGCGGGGTTGGCCCGGCCGCATTCCCGGCAGGTCTGGCGCTGCGGGCTCGCCGCCCGCCTCCTCCTCCTCGACCGCGGGCTCCTCCGGGGCGCCCGCCATGGGGCAACAGCTGGAATGGCAGTTCTTACAATGTTTTGGGGAGCGTCAGGCGAACGAAGAGATCCAGGAAGGTGCGAGATCTCGCCATTGTTTACTCTCGCCATTGTTTACGCCTTCTTTTTTGTTTTTGAACTTCTTCAGTCCAAAAGCTCACCTCCCTCGTTCCCCTTGCATTACTTTTCTCTGCGCAGCGGATATTATTTCTGCCATAGAGTTCGACCATACGGGACAGCACCTCGCCACAGGCGATCGTGGAGGGCGGGTGGTGCTATTTGAACGGGTAGCGTCTCCTGCGGCTCAGGTGAGCAGGCAACCCTTCTCCTCTGTGTCCCCCCCTATCCGTTTCATCAGCTTAAGCTACCTTCTAAACCTACATCTGTCTATACATCACTTTAACTGCGCCTTCATATATATCCATTATCCCAAGCCCGTCCTATCCTCCACCTACCTCCATTCCATTGGCCCACAGGTTTCGTTGCCTCGGATGACTTGTATACTTGTTTGCGCACGCTGGGTCGAGACAAGGGGGGTGGTTGGGAATGTGCTCATACACGACTAGACAGCATGGATATCCAAGCTTAAAGGGGGGGTGGCTCACATGTGATGAAGGAGATGCACCGTTTCGGTTCCTCAATTTGGGTTTGTTTGTTTCCTCTCTCTTTTTTGAATTACAGAAAGCACAGCAGCCAGACAAGCGCCCCGTTCCAGTGAACCGAGCCGGCTACTTCGAGTACCGCTACCTCACCGAGTTTCAATCGCACGAACCGGAGTTTGATTACTTGAAAAGCTTAGAGATTGAGGAGAAGATCAACAAGGTGAGGTGGGTGCACCCGGCGAGCCACAACCGAGTGCTGCTCTCCACCAACGACAAAACAATCAAGCTGTGGAAGGTCTTTGACAAAAAAGTCAATGAGAGACGCGTGTTTAATCTGCCTGGTGCTGGTGGAATGTGAGAGCCCACTGCCTCCTTGACACCACTCATTTATTGTTCGCTGTCCTTAGTTGCACCCAATGTAAAATGTTGGTTTATGGGTGGGGCTTTTAATAAGCTGTCTGCTTTGGGGTTTTCCTTTTTTTAAATGTTTCGTGTTGCGCCAGGGGGGGTTCCGGGGGTCTGAATGGGCCTGGACTAGCCATGGCACAAGCTGCCGACAGGCAGCTCAATGCGCCGCTCCGTCTTCCACGCGCCGTGAGCTACGAGGTCGTCCTCTCTGCGCAGTGCCGGCGAGTATTCTCCAACGCGCACGCGTACCACATCAACTCCATCGCCATCAACAGTGACCAGGAAACTTTTATCTCTGCGGACGACCTGCGCGTGAACCTTTGGAACCTCGAGGTCACGGATCAGAGCTTCAATATTGTGGACATCAAACCTACCAACATGGAGGACCTCACAGAGGTGGCGCCCCCTCATTTTCAACCAAAGTCGCTAATTGTTTACTTAGTCCGTTTTCATTCGAACGTCCATTTTTTCTTTCTTCATTTGAACCCCCTTTTTGAAACCGCTACAAATCAGGTCATCACTTCAGCCGACTTCCACCCGAGCCACTGCAATGTGTTTGCTTACAGCAGCAGCAAGGGCTGCATCCGAATGGCAGACATGCGCTCCTCCGCTCTGTGCGACAAACACTCTAAAATCTTTGAGGAGCAGGAAACAGGGGTAAGTTGCCATCTGTCGGATAGCTCTCCACTCGAAATTGTATTTTGTTTTCCGGTTTTTATATAGAGATTGTTTCCTATATGTATGAAGTTTAGTTTCCTATATGTATGTTATCGTGGATAATGGATTAACGTGGGAGGGTTGCGTGCTGACACACGACGTTGTTGCGTTTCCTTGTCGAGTAGGCCAGCCGCTCGTTCTTTTCGGAAATCATCGCCAGCATCAGCGACATCAAATTCAGCCGGGACGGCCGCTACATCTTGAGCCGCGACTACATGACGCTCAAGCTGTGGGACGTTAACATGGAGTCAGCCCCTGTGGCCACCTTCCCCGTCCATGAGCACCTGCGGCAACGGGTGCGGCTCTATATTTTCTGTTCAGTACAGAGATATATCTGCCACCCTTGCGTACTTCACAAACATTTAAGCCCTTAATCTTGAATTTTATTCGTAAGGGTTTGTGACTGAACAGAGGGACGACAGTGGCTGAACGTTGGATTGTTTTCGCGCTGCAGCTGTGCGACTTGTATGAGAACGACTGCATATTCGACAAGTTCGACTGCTGCCTGAGCGGAGACGGGCAGCATGTGGTGACGGGTTCATACAGCAATCTGTACCGCGTTTTTGGCGTCGGCACCGGCAACGACACCGTACTGGAGAGTAGCCGCGACCCGCTGCGCAGGAGATTGCAGGCACCTCAGAGAAGCGCCACTCGCTTTGGGTTGACCAACCGCAGGCCTGGCAACAGGCGGGGTAAGCGCTCTCCCAACCCTTGGCGTGACCTAATTAAAGCCCTATGTACTAGGGTTTGAAACTTGTTATTCTGAGTTTGGCCCAAACTAACACCGATGCCCTTTTCCCCGCAACAGATGATGCCGGGGCGGCTGCTGGCACTGAAGAAGGGCCAAATGACTTTACGATGAAGCTGCTGCACCTCGCGTGGCATCCGCAGGCGAACGTGATCGCGTGTGCGGCGTCCAACAGCCTCTATCTATACTGCGCTCCATAGGCCCAGCCAAATATTTATTTGCGAAGAATACTATGCCGGCGCTTGGACGGCCGCCTGAGCCCCATGCCACTCCCAAACGATGCCCCCTACCCTTTTCCTTCACCCCACCCCATCCTTTGATTCAGCAGTCGACATAAGAAATAAGCGCGGAGACTGTGGACGTACATATGATGACAGAGCTGACGTTGAGGGATGACTGCCCTTGGGGCTTGTTGCTGTGCGGGGGCGTTTGTAGCCGTCGCTTTGGGCAGCGCATTGAGTCGCCCTGGGCGTGCGGGGAGCGCCTGCCAATATATATTTCGGCGCCTGCGGTCTGTGGGACGCGCCCATGCATGCGTGCGTGTGTGTGCTCGCCGCCGCTGCGGTTCGCCACTTGTGATTTCGTTGTTGCTGGTAATTTAATGAGAGCCGCCTTATCTGACGCATTCGCTGGCGCTCAGAGTGTGGCTTTACGTGGCTGTGCATCGGCGCTGTACGTAGGGAACGGACAGGGTTTGGGCTGGTCAGCGGATTGCAGTGAGGGTGAGTGATGCAGCAATTATTGCGTGTTTTCAATGGTCGAATCACTTCACTCCTCACCTGTCTATGTAGTTGTGTGTGTATCTTTTACTGGGGGGGGGGGGAGCACATATACGGCGCACTGAAGGAGAGCTACAGTGTTGGCTGTTTCTCAACCTTGGCGTATGTTGTGTATGTTTGCATTGTCAATTATGCACGACTGTGTTCTCGGAGTATAGGTTCGTAAGTGTGCTGCAACAGAATCTGCCGGAAGTGGGGACGAGCGCTGTCAAGCTGTATTGCTGTGCCTTATCGCGAAGATAGGGAAATTCGTTCACGTGATAGGTGACTGGAGTGGGGTATCGAGTGACTCGTGTTGATCTCTAGCTATTTACATCGGGGTACAAGTGTGGTACTGTCCTTTTTAATCCCATACTAGCGAGAGTATTGGTAATGGAGGGCAAGCCGACAAATGCCGCAATAGCATCACAAACTTTGGCTGACTGTTGTATCGTCGGTATTGTTTTTGCGTCGTGTCGGCGCAACGGGTTCGGCGCTCCAGCTTTGCGAGTTCATGACGTCTAGCAGTTTGTGGCACACCTCTTCGAGCTGCTCCAGCCGAAGGTCGAGCCCAACCCACCAGGAGACGGTTTGCATGCGGGATCCCCTATGCGAGGCGGGTAGTCCGCGCAACATTCCGGCAAGATGGAGGGCGGCGCCGGCCATCAGCGCAGAGGAGGCTTCAGCCGAGACATCCGTTTGGGTGAGCATGTCGTTAAGTAGGCACAACGCGGTTTGCGCTAGGTCCCGCGGGCAGTCCAGTGACCGACAGAGGTTGAGTAGCACCGGGTGAGGCAGCTCCACAGCGACTTCGAACCGTAGCACCCGCAGCAGAGTCTGCTCGTCGTGCAGGAGGGTACTCTTGGTTGCATAATATGCGTCCCCGGAAAGCGCGCCCGCTCCGAAATGTCCGCAATCCAGAATGCTGAGGCCGTCGCTATGCGCTTGCAGTGCGGGGATCGCAGCGGCAGCCTCCTTCCACGTTTCCGGGCGCAAAAGACAGCGTACGACGTTGATGAGGTCGCTGGCACTTAGAATGACCTACAGAGATGACCAACGTTCAGCGCGCGAGTTGAGGGGGTCTCGATAAGGTCGAATTGAGAAAATAAGGCCATACCGAATATATAATTAGCCCACCTCGTTAACCTTGGCGGACACGAAAAGGCAGGCGCAAACCAGCCGATATGGGCTAGCCCGTAGCGCCTTAGTCATCGCAACAACATCATTTTGGATAGGGGTCAGTTACGAATATGGACTTCAAGCTTCCAAGTTCGATTTTGTGCCACACAAAGAGACAGGTGTTGCAATACGTTGGTGATTGAAGTCATTGGCCCGCACCTCGCAGGTGTCAGCCTCGAAGCTGACCGAACGCGCTTTGAAGCGATGCATGAAGATCAGCGACGTCACTAATACTTTGTGTGGCGTGCGTAGCACTTCCGCCGCCATTCGCAGCAGTAAAAGTTCTGGACCGGGACTATATGAGGTACTTCCAGGCAGCGACTGCCGCGCCTTCGCTGATTCAGGTGTGGAGACCGCCGACATCGTTGGAGGCTGAAATAACGTATAAGTACAATAAGAGCAGCGACGACTATCAGCTAAGGTCGAGCGTTATAAGCAAACGTCAGCGCAGGTGGTGGATTTCCAGTTCAGCCGCTCAGACGGTGTCCCGCGCCATTAGCTTTGCTTGTCCCTTATCTGCAGCCTTACCGTCGTTGACTGCTTTTAGCAAATAGCTTCGCTGCTACACAGAGATGAATTCTCAGTTGGATGCGGCGTTCAGCGGGTCAGACAGGGGCTGCTGGATCCCGCCTACAAAAATAAACTACACATCTCATCTTTCGCGGATGGTGGCGAAGTTCACTTAGAACCGGCCTTTATTAAACTGTGGTAGGAGAAACAGGGAGAAAGGGAGGTAGGAAAAGGGAAAAGGAAATAGGGAAAAGGAAGGAGGGAAAAGAGGTAGGACATAAGCAGGGAGAGGAACCCTACTATCTACCCCGCAGCACTTACCTGTAGCCCTAACGACGAACCCATCGATACAATAAAAAACACAACGATATAGATTGGATTGAATTACATTACAAAAATTTCTTACAAGAAAAAGCAGTGGAGGCCACCAAGCAAGAAAAAGAAAGAAAGGAAGAAAAAACCTAAGCCCGAGGAACAGGAAGGCATGCCACAGCATCAGCACTGCCTTCCTGAAAAGCGTCGCGGAGATAAGAACCCAGAGTGCCATGAAGAGCAGAGAAAGACGTTGCATGAATTCTCGTCGCACATCCCCCAAAAAACGCCGAAACGGAAGAGAAGTAGATCGACGAACAAAATGCTGCATACGGACATAACTGTCAGAGCGCAAGGAACGAGAGTCAGCGGCCCCCATGCCAGGGAAGCGACGTACAACCACCAAAATAGCCAAGCGATCGACCAACTCAGCCGCCATCGGCGCCAACCGGCCCCCATCCTCCATGGCGAAGGGGTAGTAGTCATGGACCGACTGAACCGAAGGCGTGCCAAGCAAAGCGGAAGTGCGGAGGTCCGCATCAAGTTTGCCTTGCTGAGCTCCCAATGCAAGGCTGCCAGGGAGTGGAAGGCGAGCACCTATACGAGGAACGTTGGTGTTCGTGCGAGCACTTGTAACCGTCACATCAACAACAAGATGGCGGTGCGGAGCCATGAAGTCCAACCAAACCACATCCCCAGGACGATCACGTGAAGCTCCCGACCGAATACGGCGGACCTCCAACCGCAAGTCCCGGCCCTTAGTAGCCCCCGCTTCAAGCATGAACTCTTCAAGCACGTGGACAATGCGGTCATGGAGTTGAATGATATACCAAGAACACGGGCACCGGGGGATATGGTCCATGAGCATAGCGGCTGTTGAGCGCTCACCCGAAATAAAGATGCCCGATACCGTCGACGAAGATCCATACCCGCGAGATTCTGAAGGGGCCTCATTGCACCGAGGGCATTTTCGAACATGAGCGGCGCGCTCCGCAGTCAAGCCAAGCACCCGGTGGGCTGCCATCATATAGCAATCGGATGGCACCTTGAAACTGGACTCATGTGAAGCGAAAAAGAGAGCCAAAGCCCCGCGACCCGTACCCGAAGTCACCCTCATATAGTCCGGTGGGGAAGGTCTGCAAAACGCCAAGAGGTCAAGGTAGGCCCGGGCACGAAGAATGCGCGAAATGCCCCGTTGGATGTGGCCCCCAGAATCTCCCAAGCGAGTAAGAGCATCGGGAGTCGGAAGTTGTAGGCTAGTCACTTGGGTAGCGGGTGCCACCGCATTGTTGACCGTAGATACCACCAACTCGACATCGGGCCCGGCATAATCAGAAAGGTTTTGGTTCAGTGTGTTAGTCAAAACCACAAGCTCCGATTCCGAAAACCCGCCCATAGTGGAGATAGAGTCGTATTCGGCGTCGAGCTCGAGGGACGGTACATTAAGCCCCCCAAACTCCGCCGGGAGGGAGAGCTGTCGTTTAGCACAATTCAGTTGATCGAGTGTTTGTGCGTCCAAAGAAACGCCCAAGATTCGATAAACTGCCGCACGAACGGCCCTATCTGCAGTAGCAAGGTACGGTCGGCAGATATCTGGGGGGAGGGTGCGGAGCAAGAAACCATAGCGGCGTACCGCACACGTGATCATCAAGCGGAAAGCGGCGTGAGTCCCTCCGAAGTCCGACATAGCAAAGCATACAATCTTGTCCAAGAGGAGTTGATGAGCCTCAACGGTGTCTTGCAGCCAAGAGTGAACATAGTTCTCGTTATGAGACGCTGGAGGGCCGTCTGCCATCGAGAAATCCATCGCCAAAGGGGCTCCAAGGTTACTAGTACCCGTAACAACGGGGACCATCGCCCGTATCACCTCGACAAGTTCAAGGGCCGTATCCGGAGGTACCATGCACGAAGATTTGATTGGTTGAACATTCGAGCAGACTTTCCCCATTTCCTCCGTAGCCACCGTAATCACAGTCGGGACGAAAGGCGTTTTGATCAAATACTTGCCATCATCAGAAAAGGCTTGGATCGCCGCTGAATCCTTGCACCGTTCTCCAATATTCCGGAGGGGGGTGCTTATCGCCAGGTTGAACAAAAGCGGGCCAAGAGGATCTCCTTGACGGACACCCGTACGAGATTGAACCGTGCCGTGTAGGAGCGAAGCATCGTTGGGGTCGAAGTAATACACCGTGGAGTCCCGTGAATATATCATCTCAACCAACGGGATAATGGGATGCAAGTCAGGGTTCTTGTACAGCTCCGCAAGGAAACTCCGGCGGGAGATGGTGTTGAAGGCGTTTTCCAGGTCCAAGCTTAGAAGGCTGCAATCAGGAATAGCTTGTAGGCCAATGCGAGTGGTATGAATGGCTCGCTCGATACCCGCTTTGGTGAAAACCGATCGTTGTACAGGGCCAAGGTGGTCGGCCGCGACAGTCGCTATCCGCGCTATGGCGTGACAATGAGCTAACCGCGACAAAACGCTGCCAGCAGCCAACGGCCGGACTTTAGGAGCCTCACCTCGAAGGCGAGTGGCGTCGCGGTCAACCCCAGTTTGCTTGTGAAGAGCCCACCCGGTCGCACTCGCCAGAAAGTCCGCCGCAGCCTCGGGAATGTTTCCCGCCGAGTAGCGGTTAACCCACTTACGCCACGCCGGAACATTCAAGTCACGGACATGTTCCCATCGCCAGCCATCAACGTGGGGGGCTGACAAGCGAGGTGCTTTTCTCAAGACAAGGAGCATAGACTCCTCCCATATTTTGAGGCTATCACTGTCATCTAAATACGTGAGGGGTGGGCGCGCCGGGGGGGGCAGAGGGTCGGGGAGATCACAGTCTGGATGGGGAGTACCGGGAGGAGGATGCAACCGTTGAAGAGCGGCCAAAGCCGCGTCCGCGTCCTCCACCATTCCGAAGTCGGCTCCGTCTAGGGCCATCCGGGCCCGTCGCAACTGGCCAACTTCCACTAGCTCACGGGCCCGACGGAAGGCAGCACGGCGTCGGAGGTCACTTTCAGAAAGGCGAGTCGGTGGGTGGTGCTGCTCTCGTTGAGTGTTCTGGGCCCGGCGACGGCGAGAGCCCCCCCCACCCCGGCCCCGACCGCCGGGGCGTCTAGGCGCAGAAGCTCCCGGGCACGCACGTGCAAGCTCACCTCCATCTCGAATATCACGTAGAAGGGTGTCAATGCCCGTGAGTCCGTCCTCTCCGGACGTAGAGAACCAGAGACGGACTCGACGTTGAACCAGGGAGCGGATGCGAGCACCGGTCGCCGCCGGGAACGGTCGGAGGAGGAGGCCGCCAAAGAGGTGAATTGCCAAAAAAGCTCCAGCAGCCCGAGAGTCCGTTGAGGGAAGGGAGGTCGCATATTCGAGGGTGTCTTGTAGGGCAGAACGTAGGTCGTCTCTCGCTGTCGCACAAACCCCTCGGGCCGCAGTGACAGGTCTGAACTCAAGTAGACAAGCGACCGGGTCGTTGTCGGAGCACCATGAGGCAGGAGTAGCGGCCCGAGGGGGGGATCGGAGAGCAGCCTCTCGGCGGAGTGCAGCTGCAGATGAGGGCATAAAAGGTTGTCCATGAGGTATCGGGGGTCCATCGATTGGATTGAATTACAAGAAGAACGACATCGATACACAGAGATAAAATACTTTTATCCTCTTGTCACTCTTGCCCTTTTGTTTCCCCTCCCACTTTCCCTGTCCGTGCTCATCTTGTTCTTCTTGTAACCAATCAGAGATAAAATACTTTCCTGCATTTAGCACCAACGGATGAGACATGGCCAATAAGCGTTGTACTTTTAATATATAATATTTTTCTTACAAGAAGACGATTGCAATGTCTACAATATGTCTATAAAGTTCTATACAATTCTATACATACTACGGTTGCCAGCGACAGTACGCTTACACCCGGTGTTTTACGTCAACAAGCTAAGACCATGCCCTCCCCACCTCGCTCTGACATGAGATCCCAATAATTGTTGCTCTAGAAGGAGACGATGAGGAGTTCGACGTGTCTCACATATGCGTTGTGTGCATTAAGTCGTTACCTGGACGATGAGGCAAATATTTGCTATTCATGACGCATTTTTTGATGACGCCATTCTACCTATGTGGCACCGGTTGAACGAGATACATCGTACTCTAGCGTTACCATACTTCCTAGAGACGCCCCAATGGCACGCGTTTGCCAAGACTCATGCGTACATCGATCTCATGCACGCTTATCCATCACGCATCCCTGAGTCCCAACGATTGCTTCAGTAAAGGAGCTAAGACCACCACGGAGATCAGCCTCCCGGCTGGCCTCATCGACATGTTAGGAGGGTGGGGTACGAGTGATGTGACGAGTACAATCAATTAGCAATACAATACCTTGCATTGTACAACTACTCGTTACTAATCTAATTCATGCTTTTCCATCGGAAGGACGTACCACGTGGTTACGTCGCTATTGCCATTTAGCGAGGGTAGTAATGCGTAATGTACTGCTAGTACCTCCCAGTGCGTACATGTACGCACAGTTTAGCTAACTAGCTAGGTGACGCGCTGGACCGATTTCCAGAGACAGACAAGCCGCGTCGCTAGTTTGCTCCGAGCGTTACTAGAGCCCTAGCACCCTGGCACGAGGACCAAGCGAGAGCATGTGTAAGCTACCTAAACTAGAACTACTTAAGCCTAGTGCAATAGTGGGAGGTGACACAATCTTTTAACAATTCCATTGTTCAATTATATTTTACTATCAAAATCTAGCAATAAGATATATTTTCACCTCTATCCATATGCACTTCCACATGCATCAGCAAAAGCTAGCAATAACATATGTGTGTTTGCAATTAGCTTTCAAAAGGCAAACTGCCACAAGGTGCCATAGAGTTGCAAATCCTCGAGAATATTCTCAGTTGCCGAGAAGCCATGACGCCCCGATGGCTTCACAAGATTTGGACGCAGTGCACTTCAATTGTTTTTGTCGTGCAAATGTTGTAACCGGAACTAAGTGAGATGTTTCGTCGGGGTCACACCCAAGACTCGTCTTATGGGCACATGGACGAGTGGACAAAGGGTGGACAAATTGTTACCCGAAATGGTTCTTCTTGGAGAAATGCAAAAATATGTATTAGTAGCGGTTCTCTATGTCTCCGTTAGTGGCGGTCGGTCGGCCTTGCCGGCGCCTTCGCCGGCCGCCATATCTCTCCTTCTCACTTGTCTAGTCTCCTCACCTGGCCCCTTGTGGGGCCGGCACGACCTACGTGTAATTATCCGTTCCCAACTCCAGCATGTTACATGGGCCCCCATCAAGTCACAATTTAGAGAAAAGAGTGTGTAAAGCGCTCGGCGCCACGCTAGTTCTGATGACCTACTCCCGCCTTAAAAAGGAGTAGAGCGTGTGTAAAGCACTCGGCGCCATGCTAGTCATATCATGTCTTGTTGTAAGTAATGCTCACTAGTTGTTCGTTACAGATAGCTTTTGCAAGCTATTCTAGATATGTGTAGTGCATGTCTAGATCGGACACTCCGATACACTGTTTGTTCTAGATACATAGCTGTCGCTAGGCTACATATCTACACTTCCTTTGTCCCGACACCAAGCCTCGGGCTGGTTGTCCATGTGACTGTCTTTTTGTGTGACTGTGATTGTATCTAAGTGTACGTTAGTCACCTTCCACTATGACCGTGTATGCATGGTTCAACATGTCCAACCGACACCACGCTTCGCTTTCGAGCTGGTTGTCCGCGGCTGTCCTACTATCTCCCACGTAAAAAAAGAAAAGAGTGTGTAAAGCGCCCGGCGCCACGTTTACCACACCCAACTGTTAGCCCCACCTAGCCTTGAGCCTACCGATGCTCTCGACTGGATATGGGTTTTAAGCCGACCGGCAAAATTCGGCCCGCGCGTACTTTAATTCGTAATGATATTTTTTTCCCCGAGGCAACGTCGCAACGCAAGGAAGTAGCGAGGATCTAATCTAGCCCACGGCGAAAGGGGGGAGTCAACACGAGCAGCGCCAATCTATGCTATTGCGTGCCTACACGCTCCTGGCAGCCTTGTTGGCTTTGCTCCTTCCTTGCCGGTCGCTCTCATGCGTCGGCAAATTCGCCCGTGGACATTTTGCCCCGCTACACGTCAGACTAGTACATTACGCAGTACGTTTGAAACCGCTTCACATTGGCAACTCGCCGGTAGCGGCACGTTTTTATGAGCACTACTTGTCGCTATACCTACCCGGCATGAGATACGCGATACTAGCATAACACCTACGACCAAGATTGCATCTTCCTCAACAACAGTTAGGACGACAGCAAGTCAGCAAGACCTCGGCTACCTTGAGGAGGGGTATTAGTACTAGCATTCCGTTGCCTAGTGCTTATGTACAATACAACCATTTGTCATCCTAGTACTTAGTTATATTCTATTAGCGGTACTTTATTTCCTTGTTAGAGGCGTTCGGGCGTCCTTACATGTGCCTTTGGCGGCCGCCATCTCTCTCCTTCGCACCCCTTCTCTACTCTCCTCACCCTCCCCCTTTGTGAGGCCGTCACGACCTACGTGTAACTTCCCGTTCCTAACTCCAACAAATCGACGAACACACTTCGTTTGAGGCAAATTATGGTTTCTATCTTGACGAGCCTCTGGACTTGTTTATGCCAATGTGACCGTCAATCCCAATTTCTACAGTTGCTCGGGAATGTTTACAACAATAACGTGAGGTGCATGAATTGGTTACGTTTGTGTTACGAATACACAAGGATGACATCCAAGCTCGTTCTCAGTCGTCGACATCACCCCATTATCAGCAAGGAGACAAGATTTCGGTAATTACAACAAAGGGGCTCTTTCTACGTGTTCAACTTAACCGGAAGCTAAAGCACAGACAGTTTGGACCCTTTACAATGTTAGAGAAGATTGGCGCGAACATTCACATGTTGAAGCTAACATATATTGTGCGGCTGCATAATGTGTTTCACGTCAACAATCTTCGCCCATGTCCTACCGCTGCGTTAGGTCCCGTTCATGTTACCCATCCTGATGACGATGCCGCCGTCTACGACCTCGATTGCATCTCCGATGTTAAAACTAACACTCTTCCAAGACATCGAGGAAAGTTCATGCTGCTCTACAGCCATTTTGAGGACGAGCAAATCCTACATGTTAAGCATCGATTAAATGAAGTAATGCGTACAATTGCGTTAAAACATTTCTTGGACTCACGTGATTGGCTTCAATTTGTCCGTCGCCAAGAGCACTTGGAGTTCATGAAGATAGCTCACCTAAGGAGACTACCCCACTCGCATTGATTTCAAAAAGAGGAGCCGAAGACTTTAGCTCAAGTCCCAATACAATACCGGCGTGCTTGCTAATGAGATTAACTAAGTGTCACGACGCGCCTTATCGCGTCTGTCTGAGGCGTTAGTCATCACGCCGCATGAGACGATCGTCCGAGGGTAGTTTGACGCTTCAAAACTAAAGACGAGCTAGTCTGGGCTATCCAAGCCATCAATGTTACGGCAGGAGATAAGTCATTTTTCAAGTTTCTCTTTTTAACTACATTCAGCTACATTGCAAATCAGTTATACTTTCGCACGTCATTTCTGCATAAGCCGTTACTAATTGTTACCCAGTTTGTTCTTTAAGCGAACTGTCGCATTTGCGTGCGTGCGTGCGTGTGTGTGTGTGTGTGTGTGTGTGTGTGTGTGTGTGTGTGTGTGTGTGTGTGTGTGTGTGTGTGTGTGTGTGTGTGTGTGTGTGTGTGTGTGTGCGTGTGTGTGTGTGCGTGTGCGTGTGCGTGTGTGTGTTTTATGTGTGTGTATGTATATATGTGTGAGCGTATGCGTGCGTTATGTGTTGTGTTGTGTTTTTTTGTTCAGTGTACAAGGGAAAGGGGAGACATGGGTGTTAATCGAAGTCAATGGAGGATCAATAAAAAACTGTCTCCTTGGTCTTCTCCTTTCCTGATAAGGACCCCAAAACATACTTGCTTTGCACGGTAGTTTGGGTCATTCGCAGAACTTGTTTAATGAAGAAATGAAGTCACGAGCCTTTCGAAAAGTTTGGCATATAAGACCCTTGGTAATTGTTTGTTTTTAACAAGCCCGGAAGTGCCGCTAGATAATATCATTCACCGCGAAAGGGTTTTATGCATAGTGATAGTATGCCCACGCATTGTTACGCTCATATGCCGTGCCACATGTGCTTTGAAGCATTATTCCCACTCTAGCCTTTGGATACATAGATATTGATAATAAATCATGGGTTTATATGCGAAGTAGACATCAAGGTGCTTCTATCCGCCCTATTGGCGGGTCTGTCGGAGCATGGTGTATCCTTCCCTGCGACTTGTCCGTATCCCGCGTGATCCACAAGCTGTTTTTATTCGTTGCCTCAGCATGACGTTCCATACATGCTGTGTTGACGAAGGTTTTATTTCGATTTTTGCAAATTACAACTATAGAAGCACACGCGTACGCGCAAGCAAAGACGATAAGGAAAAAGAAAAAAACCCTCTCCCTCCCGCCTTCCCTCCCTCCCTCCCTCCCTATGTCCTACCTTCTGGCCCCCCCCTTGCTCTCTCACATGATATGCAATCAAACACTGACTACATCTTATAACACATTGATGTAGCTGGAATATAGGGCTCACCTATATGTACGCCCCCATGCTATACGTGTGGCACATGCGGCGCCGACATGGCCAATAGAATTTGATTATCCGTTTTAATAGGAGCCAAATAATCCGGCCAAAATCCGAAGGATGGGGGAGGTTAATTATGTAGATGCCCAAATACTATTTCTTACCCGCCAGCGCTTCCCCAAGCATGTATTCGCATGAACCCGAATCGCGAGTCTATCTCTATATCGCTTCCATTTTTTTGTGGGCCGAGGCAGGGCACGGTTACCTATTCTGGCATCAACCCGAATCGCGAAATGAGCTCTTTAAACCCTCCTAAAGGACTTTGCCAACCACTGAGTCGGGCATTGCTTTGCTTGTTAGAGCCAACCGGCAATGTAGTAGCAAGGCAAAACAATATATTTTTATTTAACGCGATATACCATGTGAACATAATAAACCGCGCGCACCCGTGTCAATATTGTACGTATCGCATTAAACGAAAACCATGATGATTAGTTGGGGGAAAACACTAGACCACTGGAAGTGTGTGGTTATCTACGCTGCCGATAACGTTTCCATCACTGCATATGTTGTTTTGCACATGCACACCCACGTTTTTGTTGCACATACATAGGAAAGGCAGTGTAGCCATATTCCCCCTTGACTATATGGAAAACATTTCTAAACACATGACATTGCAAAGCTACAGCACTTATGGCAAGAAGGGAAGTGGGGCGGGTCCAAATAAGAGGGCCGGGAGGGGGGGCGAGGGCGGGGACCCCCAGAACATACGACAATTATATCTCAAGGGATTGACGAGCAATTTATGCATTGAGGCAATGACATACAATTTTTGTTTTACCGGCAAATATATTTTGCCGCGATGATGGAGAGAATTCTAGCACCTCCGTCCTCATCACATGCATGCAAGTTCCGCTGCCAACACCTTCGTCACAATTTGCAGTATTGGTGATCAACGCGCTCGCATTGCGCAGAATATGGGGGTACACAGCAACGGATGTTTTTCTGTAGGTACTTATTCGAAACACAATATGCCATGTCGCTTCTCCTCTTATCTTTCTCAACTGTCGTGCGCCCCCCGACTCGCGTCACATGTTTTACTTGTTATTTGATTTCGTGGTAATTAGGTTTTTTCCTCTTTTCTTATTTTTGCTTGGTGGCTTATGCTGCTCTTTCATGTAAGGAAAATTGTTTCGTGGTAATTCATCACTGTAGGTCAAGTACCATGCTTTAGAAAAGATGGACAATGTACAATATATTTGGGTATGTATGTGCCTTGGATTCCGTGACCCTCTTGTCACTCTTACCCTCTTTGCCCCTCCCCCTATTTCCCATGTTCACGTCCTGATTGTGCTTCTTGTAATATTTGCGTATGTAGAGTCCTTTAAGCGGCTTCTATCTGTAAGTTTATGAGCTTCTGTCGTTGATGCGTTCAAGTCTTTTCGATTACTACATGTAGACCACCTTCATGAATCTTTTGAATGAATCGAAGAGCACATATACAATCGTGTTTCCCTATCAAATGGATAAAAGTGCTGATGCTGTGGCATGCCTTCCTGTTTCTCGGGCTTAGGTCCCCCCCCCCCCCCCCTCCCCCCCCCCCCCCCCCCCCCCCCCTCTTCTTCTCTTTGCGTGGTGGTCTCCGCTGCTTTTTCTGTTAAGATTTTTTAACTTATCACACAGATATGGATCGGCTCGTTGAAAGCTCTAAGCTCGCAATTATTGTATTTTTTACTCACAATTATTGTCCTCCTCTTAAATGCTTATCATGATTTATAGTTCGGAAATATTTTAGGAAAACATCGGCATCATAATTCAGGAATAGTATTGATGAAAACCCCAGATTTGTAATATATTGAAAAAAAAAATCTTACAAGAAAAAGCAGTGGAGGCCACCAAGCAAAAAAGAAGAAATAATAAGGAGGAAAAAACAAAAAACCAAAGCCCGCAGTATATTCCTTGCTTGTGTGCTTTTTATTTGGTATTACTCCATCATCGACGAGAACATCAGGGGCCTCACCCTAATCAGCGTCCGAAGAATCAGGCCCAAATAAGAGCTACGGTAGGTTATTAGGTTGCTACTGCCAGCGATACCGTGTACGGCGAATGTGCCGACGAGTGTGTCTTCCCCAGTCTGGCTCAGTGGCGCGTCGCGACTCTTGCCACCTACCATCGCGCACTATAGTAAGAGATCCGTCAAGCCTGCCGCAAGTGAGTTTGTAACAGGTACATTTATCTCACCTAGGAAGATTATCAACGGTATCCGAACTGCGCCTCATCTGATTCTCGCCCGGGAGGATTCACCACGTGCTCCCGGCGGCCAGAAAAACCGACCACCCACATATCGGCCCTTGTCTCCTCACCCGCCGCCGCTTGCGTAACAGGATGCAAGTTTATTTTCTAATCCCGCGAAAAGAATGGTTGTTGTCTCGGCGTGTGCACTCTGAGCATGATCACGTATTGTGCTGTTGAATAGCCCAGCGTAAGCACGGCCCGTCGTATGATTCCTGCTCCGTCGAAGTTATTGCGAGTTGCGATAACGATCTTTCAGCGCAGCACCGGATAAATGACATTTTCCGAATAACACCACAAAACCGTATTTGGCGTCTTCGTCGAGCTTTGGCAGCTCTCTCTTTCTCATCTCCTCTGCGCGCTGCTGTGTCGCGCTCACCCCGCAGGCGGGGCGTAGCATCCGCCGCAGCACGGCAACGCAGGACGGGGCGAGATGGGCGACGCGGCATCGCCGTTCGTTCCGCCGGTAGGAGCACTGACCACCACCACCACCACCGTCACTCCTCTCGGATCTCTTCCTCTCCTGTGTTGTATCCCATCGCTGTGGCACCGGAGGATCCCCCGTCTATTCCGACCCAGGGCTGCGTCCGCCTGCGCTTCCGGAAAAGAGGAAAATGGTTAATTCGAAGGGGAGTGTATAAAGTTGACAAGAGCGGACGGGAGTAAGGCTATGGATGTGGATTTATGTTCATCAACACTTTGGTAAAATGCCCCCGCCCTCTTTGCAGGACCTGAGGCGAACCTCGATGACGCGGAAGAAGCACCACACCGGCTTCTTCAAGCGCACCCACAGCGTGCGTCCCCACATCATCACCTCTCCATTGACCCCCCTTCTAATACTCACGCACTCTCGCCCCAGAATAAAGCATCTGCTACCGCACAGTTGGATAGCATTTCGGCTCTGAATCCAGCACGACTTTGCCATCGCTAGCAGAATCCTGTGGATGAAATGCCCACCATCAGTGTGGGCGTGTGCGCCATGAACAAAAAGGCACGCCCCATCATCGCCTCTCCCCCTTCACTCACCGTAGCAACACATCACATGCTTTCTGCCCTCCCCATGCTGTGTTCTCAGCATGGGACCCTGTCGATGTCTACTATACCCAGGCACAATCCAAGCCTATGCGCGAAATCCTCGAACGGCTGAAGCGGACGGGCGAGTTCGAGATCATTAACTTCGGAGATGAGGTGCCGTTCCCCTCGCCTCTGCCGCCTAGAGTTATCTGTACTCACAGACGCACACACACACACACACACACCTTAATGCGCAGACACTTCCGCTAGAACACATGCACGTAAGCACGGACACAAGTATACAGATACGCCCACAACTACACGCACAAGCACTCTCCTAGACACACTCACTCGCGCACAAGCACAGACATACACACTCACTCACACTCGCACACGCACTCACTCAATCACGCGTATACTCACACTCGCACACGTGCACGCACAAACACACACACACACACACACACACTTACTCGCCCGCGCGCACACACATACCCACCCACACGCACACGAGTACACACATGCGCTCGCATACACAACTTTTTTCTAACACACACATGCATACCAGATACACTCACATATACACAGGCATACTTTTTTTTCATGGACTCATGCTAAATGGTTTGCGACAGACATACATACTATCTCCGTCGCACTACGCACATGCTCACTCACACATACTGACACACACACACGCACACGCTCACTACTTCGCTCGCTCCATCACACACATACACACATACGCACGCGCGTGTGCACACACATACACACACACACACGTACACACACACACACACACACACACACACACACACATGCACGCAATATCGTACGGCATGCACTCTGAAAAGGCGTCAGACAGTCGTGTATATGGGAAACCTGCGTGGACGGACCTTGGCCACGGCCGTATTGACTCTCTTTTCGTTTATGTCACACCATTCACAATCACATCATTTCTCACTCGGGCCCCTCTGTGTCTTGTCGCTGATGCTGGTGTAGACAATCCTGAACAAGCCGGTGGAAGAGTGGCCGGTGGTGCAGTGCCTAATGTCCTGGTTCTCCAGCGGCTTTCCACTGTCAAAGGCAGAGGACTACGCGCGGCTGCGGTACATCCCACACTGGCCGAACTTCACTCATTGTCGTTGCTATACGTCTACGAATGCAACCAAATGCTGGTCACACACAAGTGTCTGAATACGTACCATCAAAGAGGAGGGACGCATGCCACTCTGAATCGACCTGTTGCTTGATTAGTCACCGAACGTACAATTAGCCCGTTTGGAAATGATGCATGTATGTGTGTTAGGATCGTTTATGACTGAAATGATCATTTATTATCTTTGGTCCCTACTTATTATAAATTTGCATGAATATTTTGAAATATTTCAAATGTATGATTAAAGGTAAAGTCATCGAGCTAAATTCATGAGTTTGCTGCTTGGTTGCTTTCTATTATGCATGGGGATGATTGGGGGGCGGTTGTGTTGTGGCAGGCGGCCGTACTTGATCAACGACCTGGCGAAGCAGCACCTGCTGAAGGACAGGCGCTGCGTGTACAAGACGCTGCAGGACAGCAACGTCAGCGTGCCCAAGCACGTGACGGTGAACCGCAGCGATGAGGAGGTGGCGGGGGAGAAGGACCCGGAGGGGTTTGAGGAGGACGCGGACTATGTGGTCATGAACGGCGTCAAGATCGATAAGCCCTTTGTGGAGAAGCCCGTCGACGGTGACGACCACAACATCTACATCTACTACCCCCACTCAATGGTCAGCAACCTCCTCCCCCCCTCTCTGCCTCCTCATCTCTCTCCTCTCATATCGTTGCGAACGGGACACACCCAGTTTCAAGAGACTGTGGGGTCTACAACTAATGTATGTCATGGGAATGTTGATGCTCTTGTGTAACCCGCACTGCGTGATGTTTAACTCACACGCACTCCGTGATTAACGCCTGCTCACCTTCGTTGCGACGCCTGAACGTGGACATCCTTCGTATATACATGCTGTGCACCCGCACTGCACCATTAATGTATTTGTAATTTGAATTGCACATCTAAATTGCACCGCATCCACCAACGGTGTTTTAAGCGTCTTTCAAAGCAAGCTGTGCTGATTCTCTGTTGTTTATGGCCTTCTCCAGGGCTATGTTTGTGGCAGCATCGCACGTTTGTGATCTGTCGCAAACTTTATTGTGACCGCGCCGTGTTTCATGTCGTGGAACGCAATATCTCAACCACTGAAAATGTCTTTGCACCGCATTTTCGTTTTTATTCAAACAATTCACACTTGCGTTGATTTTTTTCATGGCATTGCGTGTCCCGTCGAACCCATGCTTATTCCTCAGCCCTGAAATGAAGCGAAATTCAATTTGATGAAATTTTTTTCAGCAAGTATAGATTAGTCGGCTGCTTTCTGAATTCATACTCAATACTGCAATCAAAGTCTTAGGAATAGGGTTTACGCCGGGGCTCATCCCTCTCCGTTGGCAGTAACAACATAATATGAATCACGCATGGGTAGACATGGGCTATCGCTACAACTCTACAGATGAAATGTGACCTTGTCACTATCTCCACGATGCGCGGCCCACCCCCGCCGCTCGAGGGCGCCGCAGCCTGGACTCGTTTGAAACCACCGTGCAATTTTCCTGCAAGGGGGAGTGGCGTTATATTTCTGTTGTTAGGGTTGTGTGAAGATGTGAATGCCACGGCCGCTGCAGGGTGGGGGCGTGAAGAAGCTGTTCCGCAAGGTTGACGACAAGAGTGCAGACTACGACCCCACGCACCCCGGCCACGTCCGCCGTGACGGCTCCTACATCTACGAGAACTTTCTGGCCACTGGCGGCACCGACGTCAAGGCGTGACCCCCAACTGCCCATTTTGTTTCAATTCAATGCGAAATGCAGCATGTAATGTCGACGTTGCGGAATGAAAAAGGGGAACCGCTCAAGTGTTATGTTGTATATATTGTATGAGTATTTTGCGACGGAACGATGCGCACGAATTGAACGGCATGCGCATATGAAAGTCAGTTGATTGGGTGTGGGTTCAAATTTGGAGCTACGGCACATTCCTATCGAAAGCCTACGAATTGCATGATAGGGAGATGCGAAGGGTGGAAATATGTCGTTTAAGTCTATTAAGTATGTTCCAGGGGTTCCTTACCTGCATGCTCTTTGAATAGATATATCCGGCATCCTTGAAAATAAACGTAACATAACCAACTTAACACAAAAGTTGGCTTAAATTGACATGTTGTGAAGAACGACAGAGGCGATGCGCCCCAAAAAACACACCTCCACCGCAGTCCCACCTTGGCTCCCT
>JAPMLY010003007.1:0-29948 GCA_026401115.1 Tetraselmis chui | reverse complement strand
ACCGGCGACCCGCTCCACCCTCTTCTCTTTACTCTCTCTCCTCGCTCACACAAAATTGAAATTGAAATTGTTTACAACATGTACCGTATGCGCCGGTTTTTTCACCAAAAAGCCGGATGCGTCGGCTGCTGTCTCTGGGCCCTCCCAACTATGCCATACATGGAACTTACAAGTCAGGGCTAGACCGTGAACCACCTATGTCCAACCTCTCCAAGTGTGGTCGGGGGTTTTACTCCCCCCGGGGAGGGTCTGAAGCGGGTTAAAAGTGGTGTGCATGAATGGCTTGGGGAGGTGCGTTATGCTGAGGCTCGGCGAGTGGTCGTGCGGGATTTGGTGCGGTAGACAAGGAGGAGATAATGCAGCCATTGGACGGTGTGTGCATGGAGTGTGGAAAGGATGCGAGATGTGTCGAGTCGTGCTTTGGTGATGAGTTTGTCGGGAGGGTCGGTGCGGAGGGTGAGGAGAGAGGTGAGACTTGCGATGGTGGATGAGTGCGGTGTGCCCGTGCTGCTCATGACTATGGGTAGGATGTCGACTTCGGTACCTGGCCAGTGGTTTCGGATGGCATTTGCGAGGGGTGTGTATTTGTCCCTAATCAAGCGGGCTGTGTGTGAGAGGTTGCGGTCGGTGCAGTACTTCCACTCCCCTATCTGTATTTTTCTGATGGATGAGTATTGGCGGCGGCCGTTGTTGTGACCGACGAAGCGAGGCTCGAGGAGGCGTATGAAATCGGGTTTGTGCGCCGGGGGACGCAGTGCAGGCGGGAGGATATCGGGGGGGAGGATAGCGGGGCACGAGGTTAGGGAGTCGGGCGAGAGACCTTCGTATGCAGCAACAAGGCGGGTGGGCATGTGGGTGGGGTGTGGGGGGTGACAGTCAAGAGGGGTGTAGGTGGGGGTGGGGCGGGTGAAAGACTTTATGGGTTTGTTACCGAAGTCTGCAGTGATAGTCTCCCAACGGCCTTCGTTGTGGCGTTCCAGGAGGGAGAGTAGGAGTTGTAGCGGGCTGTTGTGACGGTCATGTCTTAGGCCAGACATGGATGGGCAGTTACCGGCCATGTGGCCGTTGCTAGTGAATTGTCCACACATGGGACATCGCATGGTGGGATTTTGTGTGAGGAGGCGGGTGTTGTGGACGCCCCATATGAATTATTGCTTGTGGGTGAATTGGGTGTTGGTGAGTATTGTGAGTTTTTTGTGGAAGGTGAAGTCGGCGCCGTCTGCCGCGGCGCGGGCAAGGAGGGCGCCGTGTTTGGATGTCTGTGAGAGGGGTGTAAGTGTGTGCTTGCAGCTGTGGGTGTGTGCGTCGGCTTTGAGGTTGGTGTATATGTAGGGTATGGGTTCCCCTTGAGTCTGTGGTATGAGGGTGTAAGGCCAGGTCCAGTGACCAATTGACACGTCCGAGCCTGTGTTGTATGTGGTATCTGGTGGTTGACCATCAGCTACTTGGTTAGCGAGTGAGTCTGCGAGGTCGTTGCCGAGTGAGTGGTTGTGTGCTTTAATTTTGCCGAGATGTGTGCGGATGCCTGCGTCGCAGCGGGTTATGATGGTGCGTGTGATGGAGAGGAGTGTGTCGCGGTGGATGTTGTGCCTGTAGGCGGAGGGGCAGGTAAGGTATCCGTGTATGAGACGGAGGGAGCACGCACCGTCAGTAAGGAGGTGGGTATGGCCTAGTTGGAGGCCTATGTCAATGCCAGCTAGTTCGGCTCGATTGATAGTATGGGAGGGAGGGGTGGAGGTCACCAGGATTTTGATGTTGGTGTCCGAGGCTGGGTGGGTGGCCGCCGCCCCGAGAGGGGAGCTGCCTCCTTTTTTCGAGCCGTCTGTGTATACGAAGTCCTGCCAGTTCCAAGCAAGAGTTCCTTTGGTGGGGGAGTATGTTAGTCGTGTGCGTTCTTGGGGGGGGTAGGTAAGGGGGTGAGTGGGGTTGGGGGGGAGATGGTATATGCCTGCGGAGTGAGGTGAGTAGGAGTCGGTGATGTGTGGAGGTGGGATGGTGATGGTGGAGCTTGGGAGGTGTGTGTCGTATATAGACTCGAGGGTGTTGTGGAGTGCGGTCATGGCTGTGTGTGAGGGTAGGGTGGGGAGTGCGAGGGGGTTAGTGACGAGGTAGATGTCGACCATCCAGCGTGTGCCGAAAGGGGTAGGGGTGGGATGGCCTGTGTGTTGGTCGGGGGGTAAGAAGGTGTTTGCGTTGTTGGGAAGGGTGTATAGGTGATGTGTGTAGGGGGAGTTGATATATTTGGAGTGGCGGTATGGTGTGTGTTCCCAACGGGGGAGTATGAGGATGGTAGCGCTGGGGGTGTGTGAGGCTGTGAGGTGTGCGTTGGTGATTGCGTGTTCCATGGCTCGGCGCATGCATTCGTGGTCGTATTCGGGGTTGGCGATGTTGGTGCCTTGCCATGTGCGTGGGGCATTACTGCCGCTGGATGAGAAGAATATGTCTTCGGGGTAGAGGGAGTGGTAGGTGTGGGAGTGGAGTGATTTATTGAGGGGGTCTGAGTAGAGCTATGTCTGGATGTGGAATGTGTGACGGAGGGCCGAGAGGAGGTCCTCTCTGGTGGCCCATCTGTTGCGGGTGGTGGTGGCGGTTGTAGGTGAGTGGATTTCTGAGCGGGAGCCTAGGCGAGTGAGGAGGTTGTAGACCTCCTCTTCGAATGTATGATCGGAAAGGTCATGGCGAAAGAGTTGGTATAGGTGGCGGACGCGGGGGCCGTTGAGGGTGGTGACTGCGCGGCCGTCGGGAGTGCAGATTATTGTGGTATCGTGAAGTGATGGGTGTGTGTGGATGGTGAATGTTCCGGTAGCGAGCATGTCTAGGTCAGGGTTGATGGGGTTGTGGTTGAATGTGATATGGCGATGTGACCAAGGAGGGGGTCCGGGTTCTGGCAGAATGGGTGTGGTGGAGGGGACAAAGCCGGAGTTGAATGCGGTGAGGGCGGTGGGGCCGGAGGGGGTCTCACTGATGGTGTCGTGTAGTTGAAGGCAAGGCGCCCACTGGACCTCGTGGAGACGGGTGACGTCGTGTTGTTTGCCTCGAGCGCACCAGTCGCATTGCCATGTGGCGGGGCCTAAGGCAGGGCGGCATTGGGAATGGACGGCAAAGTGCGGGCATGTGCTGCAGGTGGAGGTGGGTTCTAAGTGCAGAGGGTTGTGACATATGGAGCAATCGGCGGGGGTGGGGGTGGGTAGGTTTACCGATGTGGGGGTGGAAGAGATGATTCGGAAGCCGTCGTCCAGTTGGAGTTGTATGTCCCATTCCGTGAGGTGTTCCGGAGCCCATTCGACCATGTATTGGGTTTGTCCGTATTCTGTGTCTTTGTGCTTGGAGATGATGCGCGTCACGTCGCAGGGGGGGGAATGGTGATCTGAGGGGGTGAGGTATTCTGTGTCTATGTGCGTGATGGGTGCAGTGGGGGTGTAGATGTTGGTGCGGGAGGAGTGGGTAAAGGGGGAGAGGGTGGGAGGAGGGCGGGGGAGGTGTGAAGTGAGGAGGGGAACCCATGAGGGGTGGAGAGAGGTGGGGGGGGATGCTTGTTTGGGGTTGAGGTTTGTGGCGGGGAGTCGGTTGTGGACAGTGTCGGGGGATTCGGTGAGTACTGCGGCGAGAAGGCGAATTGGGATAGAGAGGGAGGTGTTGGACCCCGTGAGTTTGGAGATGGACTGGCATGATCGCTCACACATCCTACACCCCCCCTGAATGGTGCCACAGCACAACCTGCGTGCTACATAAAAAAGGCGACCCCTCCCTTCTCGATAACTGCCGCCCCATCGCCCTCATGAATAACCTCCTTAAACTTTGGACAGCACTAATCAAAGACGCAGGCTCAAAATACGCCGAAACTCACGGCATTCTCAGCGACCAATAAGACGGCTTCCGTCAACACCGCAGCATCCACGACGCCCTCTCCTCCCTCAATATGACGATGGAGGACGCGAAACTACACAACAAAGACATCTACGTCATGTACGCTGACTTCAAAGGCGCCTTTAACGCCGCGGACCACCGCATCATGTTCAAACTCGGTATGCGCCCCACCTTTGTCGACACATGCGAACACCTATACGGGGTCTCAACCACAAACTATATTACACCACATGGCCCCACCCCCTCCATTGACATTAATCGTGGAACCCTCCAAGGAGACTCCCTCTCCCCCTTTCTATTCACCCTCTTCCTTGAACCCTTCCTTCGCTGGCTCACGGTGGGAAGCCGGGGCTATCGCCCCGGCCCCCCCGCCACTAACGTCGACCCCACAGAACCCACAGCCACTTATCTAGGACACGGCTTCGCTGACGACCTCAGCCTCGCCACGGGCTCGTCCCTCAACATGACCATCCATCTCAAGAAACTCTCTCTCTTCAGCGCCTACACAGGCATGACTGTCAACATTCGTAAATGCTGTATCACCGGCGCTCTCTGGCGCACAGGCAACGCCCTCACCCCACCAACACCACCCTCCTCGCATCACGTATGCAATCACAATTCATCACCCTCAACTCCACCCCGGCCCCCATTCCCTACATGGGCCCCACGGACACATACCGTGTCCTAGGGGTCGAACTGAACACCTCCCTCACCTTCACCAAACACTGGCAAGAACTAAAACGCACCACCGCATCCCTCATCACCGCCCTTTCCACCTCCCCTCTCACACAATTCCGCAGAATCAGGGTCATACGTGGACTCCTCATCGGGAAACTCTTCTCCCTCCAACTCGGCCTCTTCACCGACTCCCAACTCGACACACTCGAAGGACAAATCTGCCGCGCACTCCGCTCCGCCGTCTCCTCGGTACGTAACCTTCCCCGCACCGCCCTCCATCGCCCCCCCCCGACCTCGGATACGGCCTCCACTCCCTCAAAGCCCACGCCGCACAACTCACAGTCTGCCACCTACATAAAATCATGAACAACTCAGGCTATAGAGGCCACATGGCCCGCGCACACATCCGCACCTTATCCGCCACATACTCCCACTGGCCCTCGGAATCCATCATGTCTACCTGTTACACCCCACCCACACTCAAATGTTTAGTCAGAGCTCAGCGCGATGCAGGCACCCTATTACACAACATCCCTCTACTCTCCCTCACCAACCCTATCGCCTCCACAATCCGCGCCCACTTCACCACACAAGACAACGCCCTCCTCGCCTCACTCCGGGACAAAGCCACACACATCACCGACCCTCACACATATAAACAAGCCTACTGCGATTTCTCCCCCCGCAAAACACACGCCTCCCTCCTCCCCCGCCTGACCCCCCTCTCGAAAAATAACATCACCACGTGGCCACAAGTCCTCCTCCGAGCCACCCCATCCTCCTTCATCCTCAAATCATGCAAATCCATCACCACACTCACGGGTTCCACCACCCCACTCTCAGTTCCCATCCGCCTCCTCGCCGCAGTCCTCACCGAACCTCTCGATACTATCCACAACCGTCTCACCCTCACAAGCCTCACCCCCAAACAAGCATCCCCCCCTACCACTATACATCCCTCATGGATTCCCCTCCTCTCCCCACACCTCCCTCGCTCACCCCCCACCCTCTCATCCGGCATCTACACCTCCCGCACCACTCAACCAACCCCCACCGCACCCACCACACACCTAGACACAGAATACCTCACCCCCTCAGACCACCACTACCCCCCCTGCGACGTAACGCGCATCATTTCCAAACACAAGGTCACAAAGTACGGCCAAACGCAGTACATGGTTGAATGGGCCCCGGAGCAACTCACGGCATGGGACATTCAGTTACAACTCGACGACGGCTTCCGCCTCATCTCCTCCACCCCCACATCGGTATGCCTCCCCACCCCCTCCCCCACCGCCTGCTCCATATGTCATGACCCACGGCACACATAACCCACCTCCACCTGCTGCACATGCCCGCACTTTGCCATACATTCCCAATGCCGCCCAGCTCAGGGACCCGCCACATGGCAGTGCGATTGGTGTGCTCGCGGCCAACAACACGACCTCACACGCCTCCACGAGGTCCAGTGGGCCCCATGCCTACAACTACACGACACCATCAGTGAGACCCCCTCCGGCCCCACCGCCCTCACCGCATTTAACTCCGGCTTTGTCCCCTCCACCGCACCCATTTTGCCAGAACCCGGACCCCCTCCCTGGTCACACCCCCTAATCACATTCAACCATGACCCCATCAACCCCGACCTCGACATGCTCCCTACCGGTAAATTCGCCATCCACGCACACCCATCACTCCACGACACCACCGTACTCTGCACTCCCGACGGCCGCGCGGTCACCACCCTTAACGGCCCCCGCGTCCGCCACCTCTACCAACTCTTCCGCCCAGAACTCACACAGCTCACGTTCGAAGAGGAGGTCTACCACCTCCTCACTCGCCTAGGTTCCCGCTCAGAAATCCACTCACCCACACCCGCCACCACCAACCGTAATAGATGGGCCACTAGAGAAGACCTACTCACAGCTCTCCGCCACAAATTCCACATACAGACAGAACTCTACTCCGACCCCCTCAATAAATCCCTCCACTCCCACACCTACCACTCCCTCTACCCCGAAGACATCGTCTTCTCATCTAGTGGCAGCAATGCCCCACACACATGGCAAGGCACCAACATCGCCAACCCCGAATACGACCACGAATGCATGCGCCGCGCCATGGAACACGCTATCACCAGCGCACACCTCACAGCCCCTCACACACCCAGCGCAACCATCCTCATCCTCCCCCGATGGGAACACACATCCTACCGCCACTCCAAATACATCAACTCCCCATACACCCACCACCTTTACACCCTTCCCAATGACGCAAACACCTTCCTACCCCCAGACCAACACACTGGCAACCCCACCCCTACCCCATTCGGCACACGATGGATGGTCGACAGATACCTCGTCGCCAACCCCCTCGCACTCTCCACCCTCCCGTCGCCCACAGCTATGACCGCACTACATAACACTCACGAATATATCTACGGCACTCACCTCCCCAACCCCGACATCGCCACCCCTCCTCCTCACCTCCTCGACACCTACTCACCCCACTCAGCAGGTATATACCACCTCCCCCAAACCCAACTCACCCCATCACATACCCCCTCCCGGAACGCATGCAACTAACATACCACCCCACCAGAGGTACTCTTGCTTGGAACTGGCAGGACTTTGTCTACACAGACGGCTCGAAAAAAGGAGGCTCGTCCCCCCTCGGAGCGGCAGCCACCCACCCCGCCTCGGACTCCAACATCAAAATCCTGGTGACCTCTACCCCTCCCTCGCACACAATAAATTGCGCTGAACTCGCTGGCATAGACATAGGCCTCCAACTAGGCCGCACCCACCTCCTTACCGACAGTGCGTGCTCCCTACGCCTCATACAAGGATACTTAAACTGCCCTTCCGCCTACAGACACAACATTCACCGGGACACGCTCCACTCCATCACACACACCCTCAAAACCCGCTGCGACGCAGGCATCCGCACACAAATCGGCAAAATCAAAGCACACAACCACTCCCTAGGTAACGACCTCGCAGACGCACTCGCTAACCATGTCGCGGATGGACACCCACCCGACACCACATACACCACAGGTTCAGAGGTCACGATAGGCCACTGGACCTGGCCATACACCCTCATTCCACAAACCCTAGGGGACCCCATACCCTACAAATACACCAACCTCAAAGCTGACGCACACACCTACAGCACCGCACACACACACACCCCTATCGCAAACAACGAAACATGGTGCCCTCCTCGCCCGCGCCGCGGAGGACGGCGCCGACTTATCTTTCCACAAAAAACACTCAACCCTAACGAATATCCAGTTCACACACAAACAAGAATCCATGTGGGGAGTCCACAACACCCGCCTACTCACCCATAACCCCACCCTACGCTGCCCCCTATGTGGCCAATTCACTAGCAACGGCCACATGGCCGGTAACTGCCCCACCATGTCTGGCCTAAGACATGACCGACACAATAGCGCGCTGCAACTCCTACTCTCCCTATTGGAACGCCACAACGGAGGCCGCTGGGAAACCATCACCGCAGACTTCGGTAACAAACCCATCAAATCATTTGCTTCCCCCTCTCTTGCCCACACTCCTCTTGACTGTCACCCACCTCACCGCACCCACATGCCCACCCGCCTTGTTGATGCTGACGAAGGTCTCTCGCCCGACTCCCTAACCTCGTGTCCCGCCGTCCTTCCCCCTGAGATACTCCCCCCCGCGCTACGACCCCCCGCACACAAACCGGATTTCATTCGCCTTCTCGAACCTCGATTTGTCGGTCACACAAACGGCCGCCGCCGATACGCATCCATAAAAAATATTCAGATAGGAGAATGGAAGTACTGCACTGACAATAACCTTTCCCACACAGCTCACCTCATCCGTTCCAAATACACACCCCTTGCAAACGCCATCCGCAGCCACTGGCCAGGCACAGTGGTAGACATCCTTCCCATCGTCATGAGTCTCACCTCCCTACTCACAGCTCGCACAGACCCTTCTGACAAACTCATCTCCAAAGCGCGCATCGACACGTCTCGCATCCTTGCACAGCTCCACACGCACACTGTCCAATGGCTACATCATCTCCTACTCATTTACCGCATAAAGTCCCGCACGACCTCCCGCCACGCCTCCGTACGTTGCCCCCTCCCACGACCCTAAAATGCACGCAGCCCTTGCCTCGCCTTGCACACCTCTCCGGAGGGGAGTAAAACCCCCGAACACCCTTGGAGAGGTTGGATGTAGGTGGTTAACGGTCTACCCCTGACTTGTAAGTTCCCTGTATGGCACAGTTGGGAGGGCCCAGAGACAGCAGCCGGCGCATACGGCTTTTGGTGTAAACCGGCGCATACGGTACATGTTGTAAACAATTTCAATTTCAATTTCAATATATTTGCCTTCCTGTTCTTCGGGTTTAGGCTTTCTTCCCTTTTCTTGTTTTGGCTTGGTGGCTTATGCTGCTTTTATCTTGTAAGAAGTTCATACTTGCGATGTATATTCTGGTCTCGTTCTCGACCGGTCTATTGGTTATTCTGTAGATATTTATTAACAAGAAAAAGCAGCATAAGCCACCAAGCAAAAAGAAGAAAAGAGGAAAAGTCCTAAGCCCGAGGAACATGAACGCATGCCACACCGTCAACCCTGCCCTCCTGCAAGGCATCGCGGAGATAGGAACCCAAAGTACCATGAAGAGTAGCAAAAATATGTTGCATGAACTCTCGCCGCACATCCCCCAAAAAACGCCGAAAAGGAACATAAGTAGTTCGACGGAGGAAATATTGCATACGGACATATCTGTCAAAACGCAAAGAACGAGAGTCAGCACCACCCATGCCAAGGAAGCGACAAACTGCCACCAAAATAGCCAGGCCTTCAAATAACTCAGCCGGGCGCCCGCCGGCGGCGCAGCGGCGGCGGCCCCGGAGAGGGGTGCGCTCGTAGGCCCGTCGGCACCTACCTCTACCTCCACGAGGTGGGCGCTGGTAACCCCGTAGCCGTGTAAGGCCTAGCACGGTAGGGGGCTGAACGAGTTACCGACAGCTGCGATCCGCGGGTTCATCAGCTTTCGGGAAGCCCGGTACGGAGGGTTTTGGAAAAACATAATATCCGTACACCAACACAGGGATCTCCGGCTCGGCCTGTCCAATATGTTCTTTCAGCGACTAAATACTCACAGATACTCTCCCGCCCTGACGGGTACGAGGACTGCGGGATGTTTTTTGGCAAGGAAGGGTACGGACGGATCAGCGGTGGGACGAGGGTGTTGAAGCTGGCGGCGGACAACTAGGAAGCAGCGCTAGGGCACGGCGCTCGCTAGCATCCGCCAGCCCTGCGAGACCTTTTGGTCTCCCCTGGGGGAGAGGCCCGAAGATACGGAGGACGGAGGTGGGTCGCAGCCGGAGGAGCGGCACGGTCTGGCGGCGGAGGTCGGGAGGATCACCCGCCGCCGGAAAAACCCGATACGGGAGGTTTTCGGTTAAATATTCCCGTACCCACCATCTTTTGAGGATAGCCGATCCCTGGGCACTATCCGTTCCCCTCCCCTAGTCGGTACCCGGTTATCAACACGCTGCCCTAAGCAGTGTGCCCCGGGTTATCGCAACGGCACACTGCTCGTATAGGCGGCTCCCTAACAACGTAAACCACCTGGGGAGGGTGCGGCCAACACATCGCGATCATATGGGTGGCGGAAACAGACGGCAAAAGGACATGGGACAAGAGAAATCTGGCTCGGAGGCAGGAGAGCCAGCCGGACACCGTCTGCAGCCTAGCTATTTTCTCCTCCCAGCCCCCGCAGGAGGGGAGAAGGCTAGACTAGGTGGAGAGTCGCGCCGAGAAGAGCGACTACTATCTCCAATATCTCGGACGGGGTTGAGCACGGATCGAGACGGGTCCGACGACGACCTGAGCGAGGGGGTTTTCCACCTGCCTTTCCCCCTACCTCCGGCACGACCGGAGTCGCACAGGAGCCGAGGTCAGGCATGTTCGACTCGACCAACTCAAGCTGACCAGCCTTGCCGATCAGCGACCCCGCCGCGGGTGGAGCAGGCCGCGTATCGTGGAGACTAGCGACATCTTATATTTCATACTGTTTCCAAAGAAAAATACGTATAGATCCAAAAAAGAACTGGATACGGGTATGTTTTAGACGGTATCGTTACTGTCATTGGAGAGGTTAGGATTAGTGGTTCACGGTCTACTCATGCTTATAAGTCCAGTTAGGCATAGTACAGGGGGGGCCAGAGACAACAACCGGTTTATATACTGGTATTGTTGTAAACAATTTCAAATTTCAAATCACTTAGCCGCCATAGGCGCCAACCTGCCCCCATCCTCGAGAGCGAAGGGATAGTAGTCATGGACCGACTAAACCGAAGGCGTGCCAAGCAAAGCGGAAGTGCGGAGGTCCGCATCGAGTTTGCCTTGCTCAGCTCCCAATGCAAGGCTACCCGGGAGTGGGAGACGAGCACATGCACGAGGAACATTGAACAGCCGACCACGAAAAAAAGTGGTTCGGTCACAACCTTAAAGTTTGGCACCCCCCCACAAGATAATGTGATCCACATCGCCCAAAACATCAGATTAAGGAATGTTATTTGTCGTATTTCAAAAAAAAAAAAGTACAAAATCACCATTTCAATGGGTGAGGAGGGGGGAATTGCATTTTTTCCGTAGTAAAAACAAATTGCAACATAACTTGGGACGTTGCATTGGACCGCAACGAAACATTATACAATATGATGTATATATAATTTACATTTAAATATTGCGATTTTCATTAAAATACATTCTACATCGATCAAACCCCTTGTTCACGACTTCGCTCGAACGGTCATGTATTAACATCTCGCCGAATGCGCTTGCTGCCTCGAAGCGCCTCGAGTATCTCATCATTCCTTTTCCTCAAGGCGAGAAGTTCGGGTACAATCTCTCTTGCGGGGGCGATAACCTCCGCCTCCAATTTTTCACAACGTTGGCAAATCTCGATGTGACGCAAGGAGTCTTGCGGGAGTAGAGCTCCGGCGCAAAGGCATTCCCCGTGAAAGGTTTGCATGGTAATGAGAAGGTTACCCAAAGGCTGCATTGACGTTAGCGCACCATTGTTATTTGCAGAGATGGCGCCGGGGAGCTTCGTGACAACAACGAGATGGGTGTTTATGAAGTCCTCCGTGCGTGTTGAAACAAGGAGTGCTCTCGCCGTCCTAAAGCGGTAGAAGCGGTTATATGTGCTCAACGGTAGCGCCTTGATCTCCAACCATGGGAGCTTCTTGGCGTCCTCCCAATTGCTGCTGGATGATACTTTTCTTTCTTCACATCAACGATGACATACGGCTTACACATAACATTATTCATGTTACGAATACCTCGACAACTCCGGATCCAATTCCTATGGAAATGCCGAAAAGTGGCTCCAAGAAGGGTTGCTATGAGTATTTGTTTAATAAAAAAATCGACGAATATACAAGCCAACGAGAATCACAATTTCTCCGGCTCATGGTATACCGGTATAAAGTAGCAAGTTCTTAATAGTAATCCCGACACAATGGTTACTTGATCGACGTGGATACCAACATTGTATGTGGCGTTGACGAGCACTCGCGAATAATTTTATCGAGAAGGTACGTAATCTTGTACTTGAAAGTCAATCCCATCAAGTAAGCGCGAGAGAAAGTCGGAGACAGCACAAGGGAATTTCAATCGTAGACTGTATATAATTCATCCATTATATTTGCAAGTCGACAACCATCCATTCCTCCTCCTTGAACTACAGTATTGACGTAATGTAGTAACACAACAACTTGTTTCTGAGTAAAATCTGCGACATGGCAGCGGATAGTGTCATGGGTTGAATGGACGATGTGTAGACCCACACTGTGTGCGGCTTTGATGCACAAGCGCATGATAATCGATATGGAAAAGTGTATCAAATTGAAATGTTCATAAGAACCCTTATTCCAGGTTAGGGCGTCAAACTAGAGGGTATGATTAGTGTGGTCAAATCGATATCATGATTTTAGGGTTTAAAGCTAGACGATCTTGATAAGCTATTGTTAGACGATCTTGATAAGCTATTGTCAACTTGTATCTACATAAACCTTCTTTCTTCCACATCAACGATGACATACAGATACACATAAAATTATTAATATTACGAATACCTCGATAACTCTGGATCCAATTCTTAGGTAAATGCCGAGAAGTGGCTCCCACAAGGGCTACTATGTATATTTGCTTTATCAAAAATTCGTCGAAAATACAAGACAACGAGAGCCACAATTTCTCCGGCTCACGGTATAATGGCATTACGTAGCAAGTTCAAGTTCTTAGTAGTAATCCCGACACAATGGCTACTGGATCGACGTGGATACCTACATTGCATGTGGCGTTGACAAGCACTCGCGAATTATTTCACCCGTAAAGCATTCCTATCATGTCACCGCGACGGACCGGTGGGAATACAGGGAAATTCTATTGTAAACTGCAATTCAACGACTTGATATGCAAGTTATACCATCCTTTTATCCTCTTTGAAATAAAATACTAGCTTAATACAAATACACATAAACTTGATTATGAGTAAAAACTGCGTAACCACTAAGGATATATTGTGGCATTGGTTAAGCGAACGACGTCGAAACCCACACTGTGTGTGGGTTTGATAGACACTCGCAGATAATATTCACGTAAAGACGTGTAAGGAGTTATCGCTTACGAGGTGCGCACATATTCGGGAGGACGACTTTTTTGTCGTTAGTCATGATATTAATTAGTTTGTGATGTGATGAAACGCTATAGCCTTAACAAAGGGGTGAACGAAATCCGGCGAGATCGGGCCGCCCTCCGAATTAGAGGTAGTTGTAGCCATCGGTGTGTAAAGTAGAGATTTTATGCTCTGGTTGGTCTTGCAACACATAACAAGGATGTCGCCATCGGTGGTTTTCGAGACCAAGTCAGCGAGGATGGAAGAATGGGAAAACCGTTTCACGGCTAGATTGCTTACATGGATCTCTTGTCGTGGACGCGGCTTGAACGTTTTCCCGCTACTAGCCGCGAAGGGCAGTGTGCTGAAAGCCAATCGTGTCACATGCAAGGGTGTAACGGTCGGGTTGGTAGGGCTGCCTCGTGGCGGAAGAGGGGTGAATATGGCTGCGTCGACTGAGCCCACTCTCGATGGTGCACGTTCAAGGATATTCAGGGTTGGAGGATGGACGAATATTGCTATCTATTGAGGATGGCGGGCGGGGGGGGGGGGGGGGGGGGGGTATTGTTTTAAGAGCAGTTGCGGCTTTTGTCAGTCGCGTGGATACAACTTTCATGACCAGGAAGGAAGGAAATGTGTATGTTGACCGGACCCGAATGCTTGTCGGTACGTCATTTACCCGAGACCCGCAATGTCAAAATAACCCGCAGGGGGTATGGATGAATTCATAAAATTAAACTATTTGACCCTGCGTCTAAAAAGGGTACAGACATGACAGGAATCTCACTTCTGGATCGAAGTATTATCCATTTAATGTACTCTGTGTTTGCGAAACGTCGTGTCCAGCCTGTAATATTTTGAACCATCGCGCTTTATTAGGCGGTGGTCGCAAGCGGTGCGGAACGGCGCAACTGTTCGAAGCATCGTTTTGGCGTGATATTAAATATCGTGATCTTATAGTTAATCAATATATATACAGTACTCAAATAATAAAGTATGTGCGCGGTACTTGTACAAATATGAGCGGGAGAAATCAAATCCCGCGTTGGATGACGGATAATTGCATAGAAGAAAGTAATAGTACATATGAATTATCACTCAAGGCGCGCAATATCATCAGACAGTCGCGCCGATTGGATAAACCTTATCTGTCCAACGAAACAGGTACGTTCATTGCTTCGACACCGTGATTATCCAAATCTATAATGGTGTGCAACGAGTAATATACAGTTACCAGTTCAAAAGACTCTTCTAGATTATCTTACAGATTGTACGGACAAAAATGTTGGCCACTCGGGTGACACACTTCGTAATCAGGGTCCCTATCACGTGCACTTTTTGTAAAGTATTAGTGTTAAGTTTCGAATTACACGGTGGCGGCGGAAATACTTTAGACTAGCGTTGAGAATAAAACGTGGTAGTGTAATGTCAGTACTGCCACGGACTTGGACTGACCATTTTCTCGGCGGCGCATCGTATAGAAATTCAGCTTATATTGGCTCAGTCGCTATTGCCCCATACAGACAAGCGCGGGTAGCATCCACACCTGTGCTCAATGACACACACTTGGAAACCTGCGGTAGTGTACTTGCTGAAAGGAGGACCGTCGCAGGGTGTATTTCTAAAGTTATGCACACGCTAGTGACCAATATAAAGCACCTGCGATGTGTGCCAAACGAAACCCGTAATTCTTTTTTTCACCCAAAGTCTTGACACATCTCTCAGTGGCATCCGCCGCCGAAATCGGAAACCTATAACCTCCGCCCTTAACACGTCGCTTACCAGTCGTCGATAACCTCTTACCCAACCCCCTGTAGTATACCTGATATTCAACTGCCATGCTTCGCAGTGTGTTTAGCCATTTCGGTATATTTGCAAGTGGGAACTTTTCGGAAAACTTCTATTACCATGTCTTTGTCACCGGTGTCCGCTATCGACCAACATTACACATCTTGTGGTATTTCTTTCCTTTGTGAACGCTCATCCCTCACACCACATGCTATATTTTATAAAATCGTTGTTAGTATATTTGATTTTGTACGTATAAAAGTTAAGGTACAACAAAAGAGGTAAGCGCAATTCAATGTGGTTTCGTACTCTATTCCTATATTTTTATCTTTTTACTTTATAATTGTGTTATGCTGTCTCAACTGTTCCTGAAGGAAGGCTCACGTTCCCAACCCCGGTCGACAAGTGTAGCTGTGGCGGTAAGTTTTTGCCCAAGCGGCGTTGTTAAAAGCCGCACACCGTGTGGGTTGCTCACACCACCTTTGACGTTTCTCATGTTAGTTTATGATTATGTGCCACAGGCGGAACCTGATAAGGAGCCAACTGAGGACGCCGTACATCCCAATCTTGTGTCCTTAGTCCAAGCCGCTACCTCAAAGGTAAGCGGAGTTCAATGTGGTTTCATACTCTTTATTACAATATTTTTATCTTTTTACTTTATGTTGTGATACACAATCTCAACGTGGTCCGGAAAAGCCGTGTAGGAAGACTCACGTTCCCAGCCCAGTCGACAAGTGGAGTTGTGGCGGTAAGTTTATGCTCAAGCGGCGTTGTTAGAAGCCGCACACCGTGTGGGTTGCTCACACCACCTTTGACGTTTCTCATGTTAGTTTATGATTAGGTGCCAAATGAGGACGCAATCGGCACCTTGGAAAACACCCGGTGGGTTTTCTTTGTCTCATCTAAGCAATTAGGTTACGTTCTTACGGCACTTTTAGCCAACAACATGTGCTTCAAACTCTTAGTGTGGACGAAGCAAACCAACAAGCCTGCTCTCGGGCGGTCACGGCGCCACAACTGTGAGTAAATCGTGTTTTGTGGGCGAGACTACGGGAGATAGACGCGGAAAGGTTTGCTGTGCCATGTCCCGCTGATCCCGAGCGCTACCTGACATGTTTTGAATCCCCACCTGTGGCGAAGCCCTTTATGTTCGAAGATGACATCTTGAATGCATATCAAAAGCCGGTTATTGCCACGCGTCGCGTTTTGGACTACGCGGCCCCTTATGAGGGGGTTGTGATCGACTTGACTTGCGGGAATGGCACCACATGTGTAAGCTCCCTACTCTCCCCTATCTCTTGTTAAGCCGTCGGAAGTGTATCGATTACTTTTGAAACGTATTTCCATACCCCTTTACATAATAGATCGCCGCGGCATCTAGAGGGATAACTGAGCGCGGGATATGCACTTGATAATGGTGGAAGACAACGCTCGCCAACATCGTGGAGCCTTGGACCGCATGTTTGGGAGTCCTTAGCCAAGATGGAACGGCCGACGGTGTGGACGAGGCAAGAGGAAGAGGACGCATTGAAGGAGAAGCTTAGGGCTTAGTGGATTGCGAAGAAAGACGCAGTGAAAAAGAATAAGGAAAAGGAGGACGAGGAACAAGAAACGGAAGAGCAACAGGGAAGCTCTAGTGGCTCGTAATTATCTTTGTGCCCATTTCATTCCGTGACATGCCATGAATGGTGCTATGTAATCAGAATATCATCATACATCCGATAGTTTTGTTTCAGCATTCCCCGTATATTCTTGCAAAAACATTGTCCGAATTACGAAAGTTACACAAGGTGCATGGCTTCTAATTTTTTTCTTTCTGCCCTTATTATGGGCCGATTAGAGCTATTCCTACAATGTCGAAATTTTGAGAGGTCAACCCACATTCATTTGGCCGACCTACCTTTTTTGTTGGTTGCTTGTTATTGGTGTTCGTGCGAACACTTGTAACCGTCACATAAACAACAAGATGACAGTGCGGAGCCATAAAGTGTAGCCAAACCATGTCCCCAGGACGATTTCGAAAAGCTCCCGACCGAATGCGGCAGACCTCCGATCGCAAGTTCCGTCCCTTGGTAGCCCCCGCTTCAAGCATGAACTCTTCAAGCACGTGGACAATCCGATCGTGGAGTTGAATGACGCCCCAAGAGCACGGGCACCGGGGGATGTGGTCCATAAGCATAGCAGATGTGGAGCGCTCACCCGACGTAGAGGTTCCCGATACCGTTGACGAAGATCCAGACCCACGAGACTCCGAGGGAGCCTCATTGCACCGAGGGCACTTCCGAACATGAGAGGCGCGCTCCGCAGTGAGGCCAAGCACCCGGTGTGCTGCCATCATATAACAATCGGATGGCACCTTGAAACTGGACTCATGTGGAGCGAAGAAGAGAGCTAAAGCCCCGCGACACGTACCCGAAATCACCCTCATGTATATTCCGGTGGGGAAGGTATGCAAAACGCCAAGAGGTCAAGGTAGGCTCGGGCACGAAGAATGCGCGAAATTTCCCGTTGAATGTGCCCCCTGGAATCTCCCGAGCGAGTAGGAGCATCGGGAGTCGAAAGTTGTAGGCAAGTCAACTGGGTAGCGGGAGCCATAGCATTGGGAGCATTGTTAACCGGAGAAACCACCAACTCGACATCGGGCCCAATATAATCGGAAAGGTCTGAATTCAGTGTGTTAGTCAATACCACGAGATCCGATCCGAGAACCCGCCCATAGTGGAGATCGTATCATATAAACTGCGCAATTGGACCGCCCACGGTAAAGTAGAAGTAGCAACATTCAGTAGTTCATGCCGGATAAGATTGTACATAGGACCTAGCGACTCGGACTCGTACTCAGTGATCACGTTGGTGAGGGTCGCAGTGAATGAAGCAACCGGCATGTTAATCGAATTATTGTTCAAGTTATTCATGTACACTCCATAAAAACCCGGACGGTATTTCAAACCTTCGCAGATAGAAAATGTAACCATGCGTCGATTTCATTGACAATGCTTTTGCGCCCAAAATGGAATGCGCCAACAACAACGAGGGGCGAATTCGAGCAATGCCGGGCTTGTGTACTTGGGGTTATCGCGCCCGCACCCGTGCGGCACGCTCTTTCAAACAGTCGCAGTGCTAGTTAGACGAAAAGAGTAACGGGCGCACAACGCCGCAATATGAATGCTTATGCGACGGTCGCGCAAATACAGTGCATAGGCGACGGAGGGAGGAGGTGTTGGGCAGGCCGCTGTGGGGGTAACGCACGAAATCGCGTATGTAGACTTACCACCGATATGCGGACAACCCAAGGGCAAGCTGCTTTCGGTCACAATGTTCAGACGATCATAACTTACTCACATATGGTCAAAACTTTTTGAAACAGGCTCCGTTGGACGCGTCTTTTCAATGCACGTTGAACACGTTTACTCCGGATATCAAACACCCACAAATCGATTCTATATGAATTAGTCTTATTTTCAAATCATTCCGGCAAAGCTATGCCGCAGTGCCAAGCAACACCCATCGAATTCGGCTCACCTCATGAGGCGATTTGTGCGGGGTTTGTCGATATATGCCTACCAATTCTTCATTCCTGCTGTGATCCGAGCCTAATTCCCGACGCGTGCCACGCGTGGGGCGGGTGTGGTTGGCACAAGTACATACCCAAGCATTCCAAACACAACCGGCAAGGCGTCAACGTGATGCGTCCCTAACGGCCAAGTTGGACCTCGCCCCTCCCCTAAGCCAATCGCCCTCGCATGTTTACATCGTGCAGTGCTTATCCAAAACTGCGTCATGTTCGTTTTTGCTCGCTTGCTTTCCAAGAAACATCACTCGTGCCAGCGGCGTGAACTTCCGTGCCCTATTCACACACCCGCAAACCAAACCTCGCGCATTGAACACGGCACCCACGCCTTCAAAAACCCCCAAAAAATATTGGTATGTGGACTACAGAGTAACATGCAGCTTGGTATGAGCGCTTGAGCAATGCCCAAGCGTGGCGCTTAGAACGACGTGTGTAGTTCAGACAATTTCTTGGGAGTTTATGGGCTTAATTCGACAATCTCCACCGACAACACCCGCTTTAAGCTGAGGTCTAACCACCTCGGATGACGGCTTACTGCTTGCTTCTCGGCTCTCCTACAATTGGGTGGTACTCGGGTATCGTCGTGCTTGACGTGGTGAGAGGGGAGCGTGTTCTTGACTAGCTTATGTTTAACATAATGCATGTCCGGACTTTTGTGGAGGAGTGTAATATTGCATGAGTAGTAGGACCCGTCTCATCTTTCGCGGATGGTGGTAGGTACCGGATAACGGATATGTGCTTCAGGATATGAACAGGCGGCAAATAGGGATGAAAAGGTGCGTAGATCCCAGTATTCATAGATGATTCCATTATTTCTTAGTATCGCTAAGATCAGCAGCAACCCCGCGCTCCGCCGTGCGCAAAGAGTCTGAGCAGGCCGGCTACGCAAGACACAAGCAGCAATACTCCACGACGAAGCACACGCAAGTGTGCGGGTTGCAGCCTTGACTCCCAGCGTAGATACGTTCGAAAGAAACCACGTATATGATAACAGTACCAGGGAAGAGAGAGTAAGAAGCCCTTCCTGCATGTCGGGAGTGTTGAGGGCGCAGCTTGCGCACGCCGTTGTCGTTGCATTCCTCGTCGTGTTGCAGCTTCTCGGCGGATCTGAAGCAGACGCGCCACCCTCGGGGGACCGAACGACGCCAAGGGAGAGGGAGCGTGGGCAAAGCCGGGTGTGGGTACCGGAAGACCAGCTCACACTACCAGTCGGATGGAGCTGGGAGCAGTACAGTGAAGGACTACTGGCGAAAGAGCTGGGTAAGTTTCGTTGGGTCCGGTCGACTTGGGTTCAGTCTTGCCATCGTCCTAGTTTGTCGGGACAGAATCATATGGAGGTTGCCGTCGAATATGTATGGTATGTGCGCCCATGGGTGGCTATGCAGATGAACGAGTTGGAGCTGAGCTACTGCCAACGGGCTGGAGCTGGAGCGCATACCACTCGAACGAGGAGGTAGGCGCGATGTTTGCCGCTCTCGAGCGCTCCTGCCCCGCCGGCCTGGTGCGCAAGTACAGCATTGGTTCCAGCGAAGAGGGCAGGCCGCTCCATGCACTCCAGGTGCCAGCTCTAACTCAACTGCCGTACCCTTTTCCCCTTTCCCCTCCGTCCATTGCTCGGTTCTGCTGCCCTATGGCCGATAGCTCTAACGCGTTTCAACTTCTTGCATTGCTTACAAGTCTATAGATCGGTGCCTATGTAGCCGACGGACCCACCTCCATGTTAGTCCCAGGGGTGAAGTTAGCGGGGAACATGCACGGGGATGAGGTGGCAGGCAAGGAGATGCTGGTTCGTCTGGCATGGGATGTTTGCCGCCGTTTTGAGAGAAGCCCTGATGATGGTGATGATTTGGGTGTAACGTGGATGCTGCGCCACACTGCGCTTCACATCCTGCCATCCCTCAACCCCGACGGCAATGCGGTGCGCAAGCGATGGAATGCGAAGCGGAAGGACCTTAACCGATCCTTCCCAAGGTTGGGTCCCACCAGCACTGGGGGTGCGGTGGATACCGTGTTGCCTGCAGAGGTGGCGGCGATGATAGGATGGCACCGCAGTAACGAATTTGCATTGAGCGCCAATCTGCACGGCGGCGCGCTGGTGGCGAGCTACCCTATGGATGGGTGCGACCCGATTGGGATAGAGACGAGTTGCCCCACGCCAGAGGACCCACTGCCACACCGTTTGGCTGCTATTTTTGCAAATGCCCACTCGCGCATGAGCGTCATGCCGGGCGAGCCCTCGTTTGCCTCGGGAACAGTGCGTGGATCGGAGTGGTACCCTGTCCTCGGTGGCATGCAGGTACAGCTGCGCACCCCATGTTGTGAATAGGGTAGGTTTGATGCGCGTTATAACAGTATGGAGGAACGGCATCCGCTGACTGTGCCCTGGCGACTATCAGGATTGGGTGTGGCACGCCACCTCTTGCTTGGAGATCACTGTGGAGGTGCACGAGATGAAGGAGCGCTCCGACCGCCTCGCGGCCCGCCTGCCCTTCCTATACCTTGAGTCCCGTGATGCACTGCTCGAGTACGTCAAGCAGGTCCATTTGTCTTTGAAGGTGCGCACCTGCCCCTCGCCCCCCTGACGACAAACTAAATTAAGTGAGAAAATGTGTACATTTAATGAAATGAAATACATAAGTTTGCCCATAGTCATGGCTTAATGCTCATCCTTTGTATATCAACAGGGGCGGGTTCTGGACGCATCTGCTGTGGAGGACAGGCCTCTGGACGCGCGTGTGACGCTCACTGCGGAGTCGTCCACCCCCGACTTCGGTGCAGGCAGAACAACGGGTGTGCGCGCCGCGGTTGGGGGCTCATTCGTCAGGCTGCTGATCCCTGGATACGCGTACTGCATCAAGGTGGAGGCAGAGGGTTTTACGCCACAGCTGGCGGCCATACGGCTGCCTCGCGACACTGAACCGTCGCCAACTTCAGCATTGGAGTGGGAGGTGCGAATGGTGCGGGGTGGGTCACCTGAGGTTGTGCTGCTGGGAGACGCATCCCCTGGGATGTGTGGCTCTGGTGATGTGGTGACACCGGGTGAAGGAGGGGCACTTCAACTCTCATGCCAACAGACAGCGGTGGAGCATCGGCCGGGAGGAGGGATAGAGCTGGAGTGTGTCAACACCTGCGACAGCGTGGAGATGGAGTCCGACCCCTCCTCGGGTGGCTTTATCGCAAAATGCATCCGCGCGCCTGCATTATAGGATGTGATAGCTGATTGCCCGTGACAGCATCTGGAGCGTTTTATGATGGCACCGACTGTCATTGGGAGCCCTTTTAAGCACGAGGGCGTGGTGGCATAAACTCACAAAGACTCAAGATTTTAATAATTATATTAAGCCCCAAAATATGCCAACCCGAAATTCCTGAGATGCAGAGATAAGGAAGTCCGCGCAGCTGCACAATTTGGCGAATGAAAATGATCTAATCTTATAGAATGGAGTCTGAAACTGAATTGCACCTGTGCTTTCCTCTGAATAAAGGCAGCATAGATTCGTGGTGTCTTTGCATAGAATCGGATATTCTTGCCCGACCTGTCACTCCTGCTGCTATCAACACATTTCGCCTTTCCTTGTAAGCAGTCAGTGCTCGAGTCTACACTACCCCTGGCGCTTAGTTGGACAGAAGCGGGTCCACAGTGGTGTCCTTGTATAGCAGGTAGCGCGAGTTCTCGTAGCCGAGCGCTGCGTACCACTGCGGCACGTAGGGGCCCATGTAGATGGCATCGCCGGCCTGAATGGGAAACCTGTCACCGCACGGCAGTCAGCACATGCGCTTGCGCATAATCATCGGATACAGGGGACGACAGTGGGCAATAGTCTGCATGAAAGTGGGGGAGCGTCTGCAGTGGGAGCGTCACCATTTATCAGCAAGCCTGTAAATGCCCTTGCCTTGCAGAAGCAGAAGGCCGTGCTGGTTATAGTGTACCTCCTGTGCAGACAAGGATATCGAAAGGGGAAAGAGGGCGCGCATGAGGAGGTCAATCATCACGCCACACACAATAGCTTCTGTGAAGGGAGGCCATAGTGCGGTCAGGTTCGGATTCACATGGCAAGCCCACCTTGACGTTCAGATGTTCACCAGGCTTGAAGTCCATGATGTGGATGTTAAAGTCATAGTCCCCGGTCACCGGCATCAGCTTGCGCAGCTGAAACACCTCCCCGGCTGTCGGCAGGTGAGCCTTGCTGTCCACCGTCCCACGCTGATACTCCGCCTTCCCCTCCTGCACAGCCCGGAAGCAGCCAGCCCCGCAATTTCAGATTGCAGGAACAGCGCCATACACCTTTTGGTCCAGTGATATCGACCCATCTTCCTTTTCTTAATGTCTCTTGCCATAGCGAGTAGTAAAACAGTACCTCAGCAAAAGTAAAATATACGAAAATGGCGAATGCGGTTGGGTGTGACTCACCGGAATGCTATACTTCCTCTCAAACACCACCAGCTGTGCTCCCGATGCCGAAGAGATACTGCGAGTTGGCACAACGAGACATGTAAGCGGCGCAATCTGCTGCTTGACAATGCTCGAGATTGGCAAACAGCAACGAACCGTCACTCCAAGCAAGACTTCGGGAGGATTACGCAGTCGAGTGCACCTGTGGCTCACGCCGGCCGGGAAATAGGCGTAGTGGTCTGCATCCAGCACATCCGCGGGCCTATCACCCGGCTGCACTGTAACGCTACCCGCGATGACAAAGACAAACCTGTGTTGGGAGGTTGGATCCATCCACGACGCTCAGCATCTGCCAGTGCGTACTCTATTACGGTGGGGTGGGCAGCCGGGGGTGAGAGCACCTCTCCATTGAGGCGTCTGGCATCGGGCCCGCAGTGCTGTCAGCAGCCATATTGGCCAGGTACATGGTGAAGTGCGCCCCGCTGGCGGGGGAAATGAGGTGCGCTGTCAGCGTGTTCTTCCTGCGTCAGCACAAAAGGGTGTAATCCTTAGCGTCAGTTTGACTTGTTCGCAGGCAAATTGGCGGAAATGCGCTTGGGCGCTGTTAGGTTCGCAGTGCAGAGTGAAGACTGATGGGAGCGTCACACACCAGCCTGGGAATCCAGCCCACACTCGGCTCTCTGGAGCGATGAGGGCATGGTCACGCTCATAAAAGCTGCGAGTGAAGCCCGGAAGGTCTGTGTCACGGGAGGGGAACAAGTTGTCAGTCCGACCGTCGACGACTCCGACTGGGCTGATCAAGTTATCGCGGACACGATGTGCACTTGAGGCAGAGATCGCACCGTTAAAGGCGATTCCCTTATGCCGAGCGTCAGTCACGACATGCGAGTAGTCGAAGGTGACAGGGTCCGAGGAGCTGCAGGTACCGCCGGCGGCAGCTGCGGAACCTTCACATACAACGTCCCACGGACACAAAGTTACGACGGGAGGGGAAAGCTTAAGAACCAGATATGGGTCGAGACCGTGTTTGAGAAGTTTCCGACTGAAATATCATGCAGGGGTGCTAGGATACGGCTCGTGCTGAGCAGTGCGAGTCCGTTCCAGCATCTTGGCTGTTCAAGGAAACAATTATAGAACTCCGTCCGAGGGTGAAATACGCCGCCACTGCGCGTAGTGAGGTAGTGTCAGGACAGGTATGTTGTGAGCCGAACGGCAAAAACAGAGCCCTCCGTCTCATAGTGAGCCGACGACGCTCCCCGCATAAATATAAGTGGTAGGAGATAAATTGACGAAGAATGGAGAGTGTGAGGAAGCAGAGCCTGGCACAACGATTGCGTAAACCCCTGATCGGCAGAGTCGGGCCTCACCAGGATGCGCGGTGGATGCAATCAGAGCAAGAATCACCGCGGCCGACCAGGAACGCGCCCGTCTTGGCATCGTGAACCGAAGTTATCACACACTTTCAGAAAGAGGTCAGTACAGAAGCCTATGACTGGGCACACTTCACAGCGTGTTCGCTTGCCAGGATCAGCTCCCCCCGGGCCGGCTGCTGCTGGTGGGTGGAGACTCCGATTAAAGATAACCAACTTGTTCTTACTGCAGGGCGCGCTTACGCGCGCGCGGGGGGTGCGGAGCGAGGAGTTCCCCTCTAGGGTCGCATGGGATAGTTGCTTACAAAACGATAGGAAGGGAAAGGAGAGCATAATAATCACGACGGCACGCACGCTTGATATTGCGTAAGTTTGAGAGAGAGAGAGAGGGAGAGAGAGAGAGAGAGAGAGAGAGAGAGAGGGAGCGGGAAAGGGAGAGAGCGAAAGAGAGGGAGCGGGATAGGGAGAGAGCGAAAGAGAGGAGGGTGGGAGAGAGAGAGAGAGAGAGAGAGAGAGAGAGAGAGAGAGAGAGAGATAGGGAGAGAGAGGGAGAGAGAGAGAGAGTGTGGCGGTTAGCCTCTGAAAGCTAAACGCTAGCAGTCTGTCTAGTTCTGTTGTTGCAAGATGGCAAAAAGATGTTGTCGAGAGGACAATTGAAGAAAGATGTCTCACTGCTGTACTTAGGCAGTAGATGTTGTAAGTGAACAAAGGAATTGTTAAAAGGTTCTGTCACCTCCCTCTACTGCACTGGTTTCAGCCCAGACTAGTTACGCCTGCAAGCTTTGCTTACGTGTCAGGCGTTGGTGCTGCTCAGCCGTCGTCATCTGTCCTCGAGACACGGCCTGCCTAGCATTGGGTCTCACGACGCGGCTCCTTCTGCATTGAAGAGCTCGTTCTGGCGCGTCATCTGGCTGGTTAGATTAATTATGCATATCTGTACGTACCGGGAGGTACTGGTCGTACTGTAGCATCAGCACCATTACAATATTGCAGTAGCGACGTACCCACGAGTATACGTCCGTCCTGTGGAAAAGCACGAATTGGTATCCGTAACGAGTACCTGTACAATGTCCTGCAATGTACTGTTGCAGGACTGTACTCGTCACACTCGTACCCTCCCCCTCTTGACAGATCAATGAGGCCGCCGCGAGGCAGACCTCCGTGGTTCTTGGCTCCTTTACTGAAGCAATTACTGGGACTCAGGAATGCGCGCTGGGTGAGCGTGCATGAAGTCAATGTACGCCTGAGTCTTGGCGAACTTGCGCCATTGGGGCGTCTCCAAGAATTCTTGTAACGCAATTGTTCGATGCACCTCGTTCAAACGGTGCCAGACAGGTGGAATGTCGTCATCACTGAAGTGCGTCATGAAGAGCAAATATTTGCCTCGTCGCCCAGGTAGCGACTTGATGCACACAGCAGAGATGTGTGAGACGTCGAACTCCTCATCGTCTCCTTCAGGTACAGTCACAGGAACAGCTGGTCGTAGTGGAGCGGTAGAGCAGGGTCGTAAGTTATTAACGTGGAACACAGGGTGTAAGCGTACTGTCGCTGGTAGTTTCAATCTGTAACTGTGTTTTCCAATCTGCTCCTCCACTGAAAAAGGGCCGAGCTGTCTGTCTCTGAGTTTCCTGTTCGGTTGTCCTCGCAGAAAAAGATTTGCTGTGACGACTGACACCTTGTCTCCCTTAGCGAAGTGTGGCGCTGTAGACGGTTCTGTGCGCGCCTGCATCTCGTCCTTATGTAGCTGTAACACTGAGCGTACCAGGTTGTGCACTTCCTGTAACAATCTCAACCGTTCTGTTGCGTCTTGCGAAATTGGAATTGACGGTCGCATGCTGAAGAGTAGGTCAGGAGGCTCCTCAGGAGAAAAACCAAAGTTAGCCTCGAACGGTGTGTGCTCAATTCCGAGTGCACGCGAAGCGTTGTACGCAAACTCCACTTGCGGTAAAAGTGTCGTCCAATCAGAGCCATCATAGCAACAGAAGCAACGAAGAAGCTGCTGAAACGTGCTGTTCACGCGCTCTGTCAGTCCATCTGTTTCTGGGTGTCGGCTGGTAGACATGTTCAGTCGCGTTCCAAGGCGTCTCCATAGTGTCTGCCAGAAGGCGCTGACAAATTTCGGGTCGCGGTCACTGATCAGCACACGGGGTAGTCCATGTAAGCGGTAGACTCCCTGTAAAAACAAAGTGGCAGTTTCTTCGGCAGTAATCGACTCTGTGCATGGCAGAAAATGGGCCATTCGAGTTAGATGGTCTACTACAATCAGCACACTGTTAAAGCCGTTGCTCTCAGGCAAGTGTGTCAGGTAGTCAAGACCAACTGTGTGCCACGGTCTGGGTGGAACAGGCAATGGGTAAAGAGTCGCAGCCATTTGCGGTCGAATCTTCGCTCGTCGGCACACGACGCAGCGTTCACAAAAATCTTTCACGTCTTGGCGGATTCGTTTCCACCAGAATCTGTCGAGTGCTTTAGCAAGAGTGCTAGCAACTCCTCTGTGACCAGCTGACGAACTTTCGTGCAGCTCTGTGATCAATCTCAGTCGGAGCTCAGAGTTCTGTGGAATACAGAGGCGATTGAGACGCCAAAAGTACCCGTCTCTGGCTTCTATCCGGCTGTCTCTTGTCCACTCACCATCGTCCCCATAAAACGAATCTCGTGAGAACCCCTCGCGAATGAGATCAGCGAACTCAGGGCTCAGCTGCAACGCTTCAACAGTCAGTGAATTTAACTGTGCGTCTTCAAACAGCAGCTGGGACTTCCGTCGTAATTCTCGATCTGACGGAACCTCGCCATCCCAAAATAAGGGTACTGTGGCCTGAGGTACGAAGTCTGGACGCCGGCTTAACGGGTCGGCTTCGTTCAGAGCTCCCTTGCGATATGCAAGTGTCATCGAGCCCACAAACGGTTGCAAATCCCGCAGGTATCTTGCTTGCCGCTTGTTCAGCCTGTTGTTCGGTTGCCTGAGCAGATGCCGCAGTGTGTCGTGGTCTGTTACGACAAGGAACTTAGAACAGCCTTCAAGATAGCACCTCCAATGCTTGACAGCTTCGCATACGGCCAAAGCTTCTAAGTCGTACGCAGAGTAAGTGTTACCACGCTCAGCTGGATTCAGCTTACGCGCCCAGTAAGAGACTGGTTGAAGACCGCCTCCTTGGTCTTGCAACAGGACTGCTGCAATCCCCACTGTTGAAGCATCTGTAGCCACGGTGAACGTCGCGTCCGAGCCGACCTCCGGAAGGATCAGGCATGGCGCGGAAATGAGCCGTAACTTGAGAGTCTCGAAGGCTTCCAAACAGGCAGGCGTCAGCGTAACCTTCTGTGGCTGGGACTTCCGCAGTAAGTCCGTCAATGGAGCCGTAAGGTCGCTAAAATGGTGTATAAATCTCGCATAGAAGTTGCAGAACTGTACGAAACTGCGAACCTCCTTCTGCGTCTTGGGCACTGGCCAGTCTGCAACGGCCTCGACTTTCTTTGTGGAAACCGAAATTTTCCCGGCTGACACAGTGTAGCCCAGATACTCCATTTCTTGCAATCCGAAGAAGCATTTCTTAAGGCGTAATTTCAGCCCTTCCTCCTTGAATCGCTGTAGCACTAGACGTAGGTGTTCCAGGTGCTCTTCCAGAGTTCGACTGTAGATACAGACGTCATCCAGGTAGACTGTCACGAACTTATGTAAAAAGTCGCGAAGAATGTCGTTCATCATCCTCTGAAATGTAGCTGGTGCATTGCACAGCCCAAACGGCATGGCGACCCATTCCATTAAGCCATCAGGGGTCTGAAAAGCCGTCTTGTGAACGTCCTGATCACGCACTCGAACTTGCCAGAATCCAGAAGCGAGGTCGAGGTGTGTGTAAAAATTCGCGTCCTTAAGTTCGTCCAGTGTGTCATCCACTCGCGGTAAGTGGGTAGGCATCTTTACGCGTAACCTCGTTAAGGCCACGGTAGTCAATGCACAGACGTAGCGAGCCATCAGCTTTTCGCACAAAAAGAATTGGCGAGCCGAACTCACTGTAGCTGGGGCGTATCAAACCAGCTTCCACTGCGTCTTTGAGCTGTCGATTAAGCTCAGCGCGCTCTGCAGGTGACAATCTGTTCAGACGTTGACGTCGCATTGGGCCAGTTGTGTCAATGGGGTGATCCCACTGTCGGCTTACTGGCGGAGAGTCGACAGGTTGCAGTAACTCCGGGAAGTCTTCAAAAAGTAACGACCGGAAGTTGTCACGTTGTTCTGCTGTTAGTTCCTCTCCAGTGTGAAAGTCTGTTGATTGTTCGGCAGCTGACGTAAGTTCAATGACGTAAAAATCAGCATGACGTCCTCTGCTGCGGCGCGTCTTGCGCATAAGCTTCTGAACTTTCGTAGACGACAGGAGTAGACACTCAGGGCGTCGTTCCTCAAGTGTAGTCTCCACTGCTGTGCCGTCCATTAGTGTAAAAATTCTGGTTGTACCAAATTGTAAAGAGGCATGTTCGTCATCAAGCCATGGTAAACCCAGGATTAAATCAGCTGTACGTAAATCACGTAAACGTAGAAAGTCCGTTGAAACTCGTGTCGAGCCAGCTCAAAAGTGACGTCGCAGACTGTCGTAGAAGTCACTCGTTGTCCATTAGCGAGTCGAACTGGAGTCTTACTTGCAGACTTCCGAGTCTGTAAAGCAAAGCGTCGTACAAAGTCCTCTGACACAAAATCAAGTGTCGCAGCGCAGTCCACTAATCCAGAAATTTGGTGTCCGCCATCAGGAGTTTTCACAGTCAGCTCAGTTCGAATTAACGGGCGAGCTTCCGTGAGGTCAGTCAGTAGTGCTGTAGCTGGCGAGGAAAATTGTTGCAGCGTAGCGATGGACTGTTCCGAGTCGTCTGTTGGTACAGGTACCGAGTCGGGTTGATCAGGTGCTGTAGGTTCTGAAGAGTCGTTAAACGCACAATCTGCGTCGACTAACCACAGCTGTACAGGCCAAGGGGCTGGAGCAACCACCTCCTGTTGAGCTGGGTTTTCCAGTGACTGACGTGTAAAAAGCTGTGTCCTTGCTGGGAATTCTTGATAGAGTTTCCAGTGCTTAGTCACCTGTGTAAATTTCGCCCACTTCGGTAGTACAAATACAGCCATCGTAGATGTCGGAGATGTTCGACGACAATCCTCAAAATGCTGCGCAATCTGCTCAGCTAACTCCCAGGGTGGGTTGATGAACACCCGTTCTCCTGTCAAATCTCTGTCTAGAATCGAGTCACTCGGCGAACAGTGAGGTAAGTCACCGTGCGAGTTTAGACCTTCATCATCAGCACATCCCTCCAACGTGAAGTTGAATCGTGCATGCAGAGGGTCAAAGACTGAGTCAACCAGTTTCCAATCAACTGAACGTCTGGTTACAGTTTTACGACTCTGTCTCTGCTTAATCTGACGACGACGACCTGCTACTTGCGTTACAGGTGTCGCAACTGTAGTCGATGGAGATGTCGAAGGTGTGTCGACGACCTCTGTCGCTAACAGTGTCTCAGAATGAACAGTAGATGTAGCCGGCTGCTCCAGTTCATTTGTAGAACAGCCTTGCCACCATCATTGCTTCTTAGGTTGCATTGGTGCCTTGCCTTTGAA
>JAPMLY010003006.1:5000-33495 GCA_026401115.1 Tetraselmis chui | reverse complement strand
GCCAAAAATATCAACCTCATTAAATAAGTCACCGCAGAGGAATAAAGCGTGGATGCGCTCAGCACCCGTATTCCCTATCTAACTGCCGCAGACCCGTCATAGCTAAAGATGAGCGATAGAGGGTACATAGATAGGAGCTCTAAGTCGGTTGGGATTTAACGTTGTAGAGCTACCTGGTAGCCCTTTGGCCGTACTGCGTGGAGGGCCTCGATCGGGCGGCGGCCGAGTAGTGTCACCCTCTACACCCCCCCGGTCACGTCATCGCTACCTGGTACCGTAGCAGTACACGATGAGAAGCTACCTCTCGTGCTGAACCCCCTTCCTCAAAGGAGTGATATTGGTAGCTATCTACTAGGATGGGGCGGCGGGCTACGAATAGGGCGGAGCTAGTAGACGGGGAGTGGAGAAGTAGAGACTGCAATTTGGCTTGCTATTCCCGAGCGCTAATGGCTGCCTAATTTCGGGCTTTGCAACATATGGAACGACTTCATCACCCATTTTCGTGGTTTCCACAACCGTGTTTCAACTACACCTGAAACCTTCCTACCCGAAGTGCCGGGTTTATTAAGGATTGACAGAGCCATAAACCGCTCAGTTCTTTCCCGTTCGACGTTCCGTCTGCATGCCTTGCCTTGGTGTACAATAGGTACGGCGGATACTAAGGTCTGTAGCGCGAACGCAGAACGGTGAAGAACGGGGCGGAATGTGGCGCGCCTTGAATTCATCTCTAGTCTTGGAGCACATATATGTCCGTAGTTTGCCAGGGGTCGTGCATAATAATTGAATACGGTACGTCATCTGGGCGTATTATTTCTAATATTATTATAATACAGCCCACAGTCCCGGAGGTACGGGTACGGTACTATCATTTATTATTATCGTTTATTTTCGAACGCCTGCACCCGCGCACCTGACACCGCCTGCAGTCGTACGCGCATCCGCGGAGTTGCCGTTGACTAGCTCTTGACACCGCCTGACACCGCCTGACACCGCCTGACACCGCCTTGACTAGCACCTGACACCGCCTGCAGTCGTACGCGCATCCGCGGAGTTGCCGTTGACTAGCCGTGAGACAAGGACCGCAAAGCTATTCCTTGCATGTTCTGGCCCTTCTGCACCAACCGCCGCTATTCGTGCTGCCTGCATCTTAAGAAGGTAAAGTGCTTACCACTTGTCAAACTTGCAGCGAGTCTTTTTTTTGCGAATGGAACGTGCGTCAAGTGCCTCGCAGGTAGATCTCTGGCCGGAATAAATTTGGCGGTGGAAAGGCCGCGGCGCTAGAGACAACCACGAGTTGACGTCTGCGGTCTTCGTGACACGCAAGGGTAAGGCACGTCCTTCGTCATTTAAATTTACACCCCCCGAAAGCCCGAGCCGTATTGATAACACTCAGGTTTCGCTTGGTAGCTCGGAGGTTGAGGTCCCCCAAGCCAGGCAGCCGGCAACTACAGACCGCGTTGGAAAGAAGATACCAACAGGATCAAGCGCAACGGCGAATCCTTGAAAGTGATATCTTATGCTCTCATAGTAAAAACGGTAGTCACTGCTGAAGCCCCGAGCCGAAGGTCTAAGGCTGTCGAGTTTCTACCGACGACCTGCCTTGGTTAGATCTTGACTGTAGTAGCTACAATAGACAGTGCCGCCAAAGGGAGTGGGCGGTATTATTTCCAATTTAGCCAAATAAGTATGTATTATTCAGCCAGTTCTCATAGAAATAGCGAGTACAGTGATTGTAAATAACTTCTACGCATCGAGTCAAATTTGCCAGAATATAGTATCCGTCAGAATTAAAGCATACGTAGTCTTCTAAGTAATCTTTGTGAGTGGGAATCGATTACCAAGTGACGATCGTTTTGTCGATGAGCTATTCGGTACAATAGCAAGGTTTTCGCATAATCGATAATAATAATGTCTACGAATGTACAGAAACACCTTTCGCGAGGTATGTATCGCGGAGTGTACAGGTACCCGTACCCCAAGAAATATCCTCGCGTCATGATAATACAGTCTGAGGTTAAATACTGTTTACGCAATATCGGTCATTTAAGATCAACATATCATACTGTGCAAAGTACACGTCGAGTACCGGTACAGTACAAGCGCCCAAGTACAGTGGCGATCGCCAATTTAGCGTTGGGATTGGGATGCCCGCCTCTGTTAAGCATCCCATGATGCCGGAGGTCACGTATCCCTTTTCCAATATAAACCGCGAATATCGTTTCCTTTTTCTATATTTTCTTCATTTCTTTTTGTTGGGGCAGGGGCGGAGCAACATGCAAACATACACGCGCGCGCGCGCGCACATACACACGCACAATTAGTGAACGGCTTCTACCTTATGAGTGCCATATGTGCGACCAGCCAACTTCTTGGTCTCCTTAGGTTCCTTCTTCATCTCCCTCGCCGCCACCTTCGGCCTCTGTAACAACTCCAACCTCTGCATCTCCCGCTCCGCCGCCTGAGCTCCAGCTTCGCCGCCACCTCCGGCGTCTCCTGCTCGGCCACTTCTTCGAAATGCGCATTGATCTGCTCCATCTCACTCATTTGCCGACGCATCTCCGCGTTCGATGCTACAAACTGCAGCAACAGGCGCTCCCGCTCGACGGCGAGCGCGTGCTCCGCCGCCACAGCCTTTGCCTCCTTCTCCATTCTCATCTGCACCGGCTTCATCTCTCAGGATACAAAGTCTGCTGCCGGCGTCGATTATATTTGTTGCAACTCGTTCGACCACCGTTGGGTCGCCGGTCTATGTGTAGGGAATGCGGCCTCTACACTACACCATATAAAGCCGCTGTTCGAATAAGGGAGAAAGGAGAAATACCGCTACTTCTCGGTACGGGTACTGTAGCGACCCATGTTCGAATGACATATATCGACCAAAAAGAGAAATCGTTATTTCTCCCGGCGGGAGAAAGGGCGCCAAATCGGGAGAAATGACCCCCTATTTCTCCCGCTGGAGCGCCATTTCTCCCGCCGGGAGAAATAACGATTAGTACTTAACCTTTTAACATCCCCTGTCATGTCATCGCCCTCGACCCGTCGCGCCCCCGCCATCGAGCGCCATACAGGAAGCGGCTGCTCACCATCGCCCTCGCTCTCGCCACCCCCGGGCCATTCCCTCCCACAACCTCGCCACCCGAGCCCCCCATGTGCTCGAAGCGGCCGCCACGTTTGCGAAGTCCACCGCGTCGTCTCCATCGGCTGCCGCGGCGACCGGTAGAACGTAGGCGACCAGAAAGCCGGCGGACGACCGTGCACAAAAGCGGCGCATCTTCGCTGCCGCAGCTCGTGGATTGCCCTTGCAGTGGCAAAGGCAAGGCGGGATGCGGTGGGGCGGTGGTGCGTCTGGCTAAAGAGCTGGCGGTGGAGGCGGAATGACGCGCATGGACTTCGTCGCCTGCAGTCAAAGCCCTCGCGCCTCCTGTACTTTAATGCGCGCAAGACTGTATTTCTCCTGCCGGACCGGTATCTGTCATTCGAACCGACCCGTACGAATTGCGGGTACCCGTACGTCATTTCTCGGGCGGCAGTACTTGGGCTGATTTCTCCCCCCGCATTTCTCCCTTATTCGAACAGCGGCTTAATGCGCAGAGTATTATGCACAGCTTCGTTGTCACGCGATCTTCATGTCCGTACATGTACGCGTCATGCTCAGACTCCTTCCGCCGACGTGGCGACGCTATCACAACAAGAGAGTATCCTCATACACATATTCGTACACATTCGCGCGAGTAGGCTAGATACGGCGGTGATAATTGGACCACGACTCCTCATGTACGCAGCCCCCGTACCAACTAAATGCCAGTTGTCGGATCATATCCCATTCATGTGGCGTAAGTACTATTGTACAAATCCCCCCCTTAGAAAAGCTTCATGCCAAATAATCTGACGTGGCGTAACAATACCAAATCGATTCAAACGTTCCCAAACGTACCAGCGTGAAATGTACAGAAACGCACCAATTCACAAAATAAAAAGTCTTACAAGAAAGAGCAGTGGAGGCCACCAAGTAAAAAGAAGAAAGGAGCAAAAAACCGAAGCCCGAGGAACAGGAAGGATTGCCACATCGTCAGCACTGCCCTCCTGAAAAGCGTCGTGGGGATAGGAATCCACAGTTCCACGAAGAGCAGCACATAGACGTTGCATGAATTCACGTCGCACTTCCCCCAAAAACGCCGAAAAGGAACGTAAGTAGTTCGAAGAACGAAAAGTTGCATACGGTATATATTCCCGTGGCTTTACTTAGCAAATTCAAGGGTGAGTCTTGCTCCTCAGGGTGGCCACTAGCGGTATAGCGATAGCGGTACGGCTGGGATGTTATAGTGATAGCGGTACGGTTGGGGTTAATGAGCGCGGAGGTCGGTTGGGAGCGCAGCCGTGGCCGCGAGCACGGCGGGTAGAGCCCCCCATGACGGGGACTTACATCAACCTTGTTGATGTAAGGTATGCGAGCAGCCGATCAGTCGGGCTATGTGCCCCCTTAACAGTCGCAAGGACAACGCGTCAATAAATGTGCGATTCAACTGCCGGACACACACAGAAATAGAGAGCTCGGCCTCGAAATGAAATGGCCGCGTACGTGTGCGAGGTTTCTTCAGGTTGGCGATAAGGAACACATACATATCGTACAACGCCAACTATATATCTTGCTAGCTTTGCTATGGGGTTGTACCGCAATTATTGTAGGGAGGGCCACAAGCCCGTGGTCTTGCTCGTAGTTAGAGCCTTCCGAAACGCATACGCTGCTTAGTTTCAAAGAATTTGATTAGGTGGAGGTAGATAGATAGAAGTGCAATAAATAAAAGTGGCGCCCGTTGCGCTGGGAACTGTCGCGAGGAAGGGGCGAAGTGGCGTGACACAGTTACACTTCCCAGTGTGTGACTTATTATGTGTGTGTGTGTGTGTGTGTGTGTGTGTGTGTGTGTGTGTGTGTGTGTGTGTGCGGGGGGGTGAATTGTGTGTCTTTTGGTTGGACGTATTCCCGTGCTTCTAGCGATAATTGTAACGTGCGTGTGTGTGTGGGGGGGTGTTTGTGTGTGTGTGTGTGTGTGTGTGTGTGTCTTTGTGTGTTTGTGTGTTTGTGCGTGTGTTTGTATGTTTTGCGGTGTGTGGTTGTATGTGGTCTAATATGCATGTGTTTGAATGCATGTGTGAGCGTGGGTTAGGATATGATCGAATATACATGTGGTTGATCATGCAAGTGTAAGTGTGTGCAATTGTTACTATTTCGATGTGTAATTTTGCGGTTGAATGCATCTATTGTCTTTGTGTAATTGTTTGTTTTTGTGCACGTGTGTGTGCGCGTTTGTAGTTGACTGTGTCTATCAGTGTCTGTTTGTGTGATTGAATGTGTGCGTAGGTGTGCATGTGTGTGTGTGTGTGTGTGTGTGTGTGTGTGTGTGTGTGTGTGTGTGTGTGTGTGTGTGTGTGTGTGTGTGTGCACGTGTTGTTGAATCCATCTATGTGTGGATGTGTGTGAGCGTATGTTTGCGTGGTCGTGCGTGCCCGCGTGGTCCCTATGGCCTGGCAATTCGCATGGTAGTAATAGGCATTCTTTTTAGAAAGTGTTTAGCCCCCCCCCCCCCCCCCCCCCCCCCCCCCCCCGTGGAAACATGTACGGGGTAACTCTTTCTTGTTTCCTTGTTTATGATTTCTTCGCTACATGCTCACTAGCATATGGTGGTTGCGTAACGCGGATGTAACAACTACATTGATGTACAACAATTTTGACAAGATACAATGTCCAGACAAAGCTAACTGGACATCAGGATATCAACTAGACTAAGATAGCATCACCGCCAGTCCGGCACGTGAGGGTATTCGGGCTTGTCTTACCAGTGAGCTTTAAGGCCGCTGCTAATCGCCTCCATACCCATCGCATGTCATGCTCTTTGCTGGTCAAGCAGGTAGCGATATCTCAAAGAAAGGTGGTTGGGAGGTGACTTGGGGGCATTGAGGGGGGGGGGGGCACACCCAAAAAGTCCTCGGAAAAGGATAGGGGGAGCAGTCAAGCCAAATGTGGGTGCATTAGATGGCGGCTGTGAGGAGGGCATCACAAGGTGCATGGCGATGTCTACAAGGGAATTCTCTAATCCATGTGTGACAACATGCACGCCGTATCGGGTTGATTGAGCTACCGCAAGTGATATAGAAGCTCTGACGGCTATGCCTCCCTTGCACCTTGGCACATATTAGCACCAAGTGGGGATTCACACGCATGCAGATGATAGTGTGCCAAGTGACCACAGCATAAGTGGTGGCAGCTTGCAGGTCATACCCCTTGGTTGGTGGTAACGCCTGCCGTCAAAATCCATTTAGGGTTCATAGCCCGGATCCTCGATGCCACTAGGTGTACCGAATACACGCCATACACAATTACTTTAAGGCTACACACTCATCCGTCAATGGCGGTATGCGATGTTTCAGCGTGCACGCACAAATCCAATGTAAAGCATATATATTACACAAAAAACAGATTGAGTAGCTACTTGGCATGTAATCATCCGCACTATCAATTTGATATTCACTGACATCCATTGACTCGGCGAAGGCCGCGGTTGTGCACTTCACGCTGTGCCGAATGACTGACCAAACAATAGTTTTAAGAATCAGGTGCCAGCCACACTGGCATTACAATTAATCTCTAAGATTGCACATGCGCGCATTAACATACAAATACACACACACACACACACACACACACACACACACACACACACACACACACACACACACACACACACGCATAGCAAAACAGATGCACACACACACATGGCAACTAGATACGCACAGGCACACGCACACGTGCTGGCATACACACTAAACTTGATACGCATAATTAGAATAAGCGCACCTGCATACGGCCACGTAATACAACAGGTATACAAATCATATATACAAACACAGACGTATACACACTTCAACAGATATACACAAACACATTCATCAGCACTAAAACAAGTACATGCAATCACACACGCTCCAAAACTCATGTTAACACACTGCGATAGATACGCACAAACGCATGCACCGACACTAGAACAGATGCAATCACACACACACACACACACACACACACACACCTACAGACACGTACTGAAACAGATACATGTAATCACACACACGCATACATGCTGACATACACACACTGAACACACAATTACAAACCCATTCATATAGGGACACGTACTGCAACGCATACATATAATCACATACGCTAACACATGCGCTACAACAAATACATACAATTACACACTCATATTGACACGTAATACATAACATACATATTATCACACACGCACACACATGCTGACACACTGCAATAGAAATACACGCATACGGACACGTACTACAAAACAGACATACAATCACACACGGAATCACATGCTGACATACTACAATAGATATACAAAATTACACACGCATACGGACACTTTCCAATATATATAGATACAATCCCACAGGAAAACACATTCTGACACACTGAGTTAGGTACAGAAAACACCAGCACTGATATCAAGATAGATACACTATCACACGGACGCGAGCTACAACAGAAACATGCTGCCACGCTGACATACACACACAGAGTTAGGTACAGATAATTGCATGCTGCCACGATGAAATACACACACATTGTCACATTAACATTCGAAAACGTGCTTGACAAATACACACAACCACATGCACCAACCCTAAAACACATGCACAACAAAAGCATACGGACACGTAGTCCTGAAATTTTTGCAACTTCCCTCAGTCTTACATCAAACCGCTCCACGACAGGTTGATCAAGATCAGAATAAGAGGGGGGGGGAACCCGGTTCCCGGGGAACCGATCAGTTTTTTCCCTAAACTTAAGGCTAATGAATACCATGCGAACTTAAACAGAACACTCCGGAATAGCCCGAACTGCTACACGAGCCCGGCGTTTTTTGGCGGCCTTGCAGGTGGCGTCCGATCAGTAGCAACATGCGTCACTCGCCAGTCGCTACGTTGGCTTCACACATCCCCACCCACACGCTCCACCTCTGTGGTCTTCGCAAAGTGCCGGAGCGTAGTTCTCCATCGTAGCCGTCACACTCAATAACTAGCCTGATTGACCGCCCACCGCAAGCTTTTCCCCAAAGCCCCTACAGGGACCTAAATACAGGCTCAAACAGCAGCCCCTATATTAATGTAACCAATAAGTCGAACACCTGTGTAGGGTGGCCGTCGTTTAGCATATTCGGAATCAGCTGAACCACAAGTCACGACACAGACATCTGCAATCTGCTGGACTACAATAAACAATGCGTGCGTATTGTTGAATATGTCGCGGAGCCTGGAAACCGCAGATTCAATGCACGCTGGAGCTAGGCGTGACTTCGAAGGAAAATGTGCAGTTGCTGAAGAAACTTAGTGGGGCATCCTCTCGACATGTTGGCTGCGTATTCAAGTTAATGTGGTCACAAGTGAAAGTGTTGAGAGGGGGTTCGCCCCGAAAAATGTGAAAAGAACAGTGAATCACCATGCAATAAAAAGGTAATGCTTGCCACAATCATATAATAGATGTCTGCACCCCTCTTGCTTTACAAAGTCACAAGGCCATCCTTCTATCTGATATTTGTTCTAGAATGGCCCACTGATAACCTACCGGTAAGGGCCACGGCAACACGCAAACACGCATTCGGCACTGCGCGACGTAATCTATCGACAGGGAGCCGGAAGTTGTAAACAATAAGAGCGATTTTGTTGTAGGCGGTAATTGTCCGAAAGGCCCTTTGAGTAGCACTCAGTGCGCTTTGAGTGGCACTCAGTTGGACATGACCATGAGCTTGCAAAAGCGTCACTGGATAACATGCTGACAATACAGAACGCCAATGCGGTGTTCTAAAGAGTCGTAATCTACAAAGTCATTGCGGAGTTTGAAATTTGCGGAGGGACGGGAAACACGGCGTTTCATTCATTAAAGAGGCGCCTCGACAGTTTTGTAACTTAGACACACGACACCGCCGAGTCGATCGGATATAGCATCACTCGGCTATGGTCTTCCCGTCCACGAGTCCGTCGACACAATTACATATAAATTTGAAGCTCCTTCATTCCGGGGGGCAGGTGGCTGTTGTGCGCCTTCTCTGCCTCCCTCACCGCCTTCTTTGCCTCTTCGCCAATCTTAATCCCTGCAGATTTGGGGTGAGCGAGGTGGGTAGCGACATATGGCGGTACAGTCAGTCAACAAGATTCAGCGACATTCAGTTAAAGGGTCCGAACCCTTTGATTAGCACTCAGTGCGCGGATGGGCATCACAATGAGGTTGCAAAAGCGTCACTGGATAACATGCTGACAAAACAAAACGGCGAAGAGGTGATCTAAGGACTCGGAAATTACAGAATCATTGCGGAGTTTGAAATTTGCGAAGGGACTTAAGTAAACACGGCGTTTCATCAATTAAAGAGGCGCCTCGACAGTTTTGCAACTTTGACAGCACACGCCACCGCCGAGTCGATATCGGACGGCATCACTCGGCTATGGTCTTCCCGTCCACGAGACTGTTGACTCAATAGACTATTAACTCCTTCATTCCGCGGGGCAGGTGGCTGTTGTGCGCCTTCTCCGCCTCATCCAACGCCTTCTCTGCCTCTTTACCAATCTTGTTCCCTGCAGATTTGGGGTAAGCGAGGTGGGCAGCGACATGGCGGTACAGTCAGTCAACAAGATTCAGCGACATTCTTTTGTAATAAAATACACCCTCCCCCCTACAGTCAAGCAGATTCCGCAGCTTGACCCCCCAGTCACTGCATGATTACAAATGATCAGTGTTCAAAGCCATAATTATCGACTGAGAAGGATTTGATCTCGTTTTTTATTCAGTCGGCCATTTTATATATATTTTTATTTGATTCAGTAATTTCTTTTTGGGTGGAAAGTCTGACGCGGTTCTCTATTTTGAAACTGTGGCCTTCGGTGGGTGACCTGGGCAATAAGGGGTGTGATAATGGAGAGGGAGAGTGGGAAGTGGGGGAATGATGAGGGAGAGGAGGGAAAGGTGATCGGAGTGTGTGTATTGTTTGAAGGAGGATGACAGTGAGAATGATTGTGAGAGGGTTGGTATGTTGGACGTGTAAAAAATGACAAGTCCACATAAATACGATGTAAATAGGAAGATCATGAAACAATAATAAGCTGTTCTTCCAAATATATGAGACGCCCGCTCATATATCGATTTCTCGTCGGTGGTGCGCCTCGAAGTGAGGGGAGTGTGGGCGGTGCTGAGAAAATAACACAATACTGAGAATGAGAGTATTACTAATAATGAGCTTACTGTTTATATAAGGCCTCATTCTTCGTCTGTCACAACCACAGAAATCAGCACCCACTCACCTGCAAGATACAGCCTCTTCAGTGCGGTGGCGGGCGTATAGCTGCCGTCCCGATTCCTCCTCGACTCCAACGCCCCGGCCACCGCAGCGGCTCCCGCATCGCCGATTAACTTGACTACATGTGGAGGAGATGGTATTAATATTGGAAGTGGGTGGACGAGGGAGGGGGGGTCGCTAGGTTTTAGGGTTTCTCGTAGATTCAGTTTCCAGAATAAACAAGTTATGACAACAAAAAAGTAAGGGCATAATATAATTGGTAAGAAACTTTACGGAGTAAAATTGGTCGTTAATTACGAAACACAAACTGCGCAACTGAATTTACTTTGACTTAAGGATTTTTGGCGAGGCTGGTAAAAATAAAAGAAAGCACGGCAACGAATGGACGAATAATCTGAGAAATTGATTTGGACGGATGGAGGGACGATGTTTATGAAGGCGAAAAGGTATTCGACTGCCAACAATGGATACACACGAGCAGGTTCATTCCTCCGTCTCTCACAGCCAACAAAATCGGCAATCACTGTCGACAATGGATACACACGAGCAGTCTCAGCCTTCCTCTGTCACAACCATCGAAATCAGCACCCCCTCACCTCTCAGATCCAGCTTCGTCAGTGCGGTGGAGGGCGTCCAGCTGCCGTCCCCATTCCTCCTCGGCTCCAACGCCCCGGCCACCGCAGCGGCTCCCGCATCGCCGATTTGGTTGCCTGCACGTGGAGGAGATGATGTCAATATTGGGCGTGGGTGATTGAGGGGGGGGGGGGGTGAGGTGGGAGGGTCGCTGGGTTTTAGAGTGTTTCGCAGATTTCGATTTCAAATTATGCTAACAAAAAAGTAAGTGGACTTGAAAAGAAAACAAGACAAATTTCTGCAACATAAGGTAAAATTATTGCCTCACTGCTAAACCTTTTGAATTGTACACAGAAATCATTTTAAACCATATTTTCAAAATGAAAGGCCTTTGTGTATATGATACCTGGTCTTATTTGAAAGTGAAATAACATAAATTCATCCTCAGCCTTCCTCTGTCACAACCATCGAAATCAGCACCCCCTCACCTCTCAGATCCAGCTTCGTCAGTGCGGTGGAGGGCGTCCAGCTGCCGTCCCCATTCCTCCTCGGCTCCAACGCCCCGGCCACCGCAGCGGCTCCCGCATCGCCGATTTGGTTGCCTGCATGTAGAGGAGATGGTGTCAATGTTGGACGCGGGTGAACGAGGGAGGGGGGTTTAGGTGGAGGGGTGAGAAGGCGTTTTTCGCAGATGTGGATTTCAGAATAAGCAAAATCGGACTACAAGATAATTGGCGGTTGAAATGAACAACCGTCGACAATTTCGAATCAAGCGCTCCATTTCGAAGGCGCATTGTGGATTCCGAGAAATTGCCGAGAGATTGTTGTTTTTGTAGTCAGTCGGCTCAAAAGGATGTCAGCGGTGGTGGCGTTAGTGGGCGTATTTCGAGATTTGCATTCAGGAGAGTGGAGGGGACGGAGGAGGAGCATGTCGATGTTGAGCTTAGAAAATTGGGAGTTGTTATGTATCAGTTGAAAATATTACAAAAAGCGCAACGCAGCCACTCACCCTCAAGGATCAGCGCCGTCAGCGACGGCAGCACCTCCCAAGATCCGTCGAGGTTGGGGCAGGGCTGAAGGAGGGCGACGAGTGCGGTGACGGCCTCACCGCCCAGCCACCAACCTGGAACGGAACGGCAGTGCACAAATCATTGTCGCATTTCACATTGAGTGACGGTGGGCAGAATATACGGCGGCGGCGGTAATAGTACGATAACAACAAAACTGGGGAGAGTCTATGAATAATAAGGCTGAGGCAATGAGAATTGTAATCAAGTATATATCATCCACGACAAGGGTCAATCACAGTTTAAGTAATCATGACATTGGCAACTTAGGCGCTGATTAATTCAGGTTAGCTAATATTAACTGAGGGCGCTGATAAACTAAGGTTAGCGCCGTTTCGGTGGGCAAAGTCATAAGAGTGGCGACGAAAGAGAGACAACGGAGAAATACAATCGCGTAAGAGTGTTCGTTGAGCTGATAATAAAAGGGATTAAAAGAGGGTATGGCGCAAACGAGGCAAAAACAATTGCGAGGCGCAAACAAGGCATGCACACAGTCGGTGCCGCGTCAAAGAGTGCTAATGCGCCGCTCTTACATCGTAAGCTCAGTTCCGAGTCTGCAAAGCACCACGACCAACTGCCGCCGGAGCGAATGGGCGTCAGTCTCTCCAACAACAGCCCGCCCTCGTCCCTCTTCCGCCATTTCTCATTTTTCGCCAGCTCGGCCGCCGCTTTCGCCACGTTCTGCTCGTGCGCCCGCAGGTCGGCCTCGGTGTGTCCCTGGCGGTGGGGAACACAAGGGTGGTAGTTTATAAAGAGGTAATGCGTTTCACTATTCATCAAACAGTGGAAACAAAGACGAGATGGGGTGATAAATAAATAAATAAATAAATAAATAAATAAATAAATAAATAAATAAATAAATAAATAAATAAATAAATAAATAAATAAATAAATAAATAAATAAATAAATAAATAAATAAATAAATAAATAAATAAATAAATAAATAAATAAATCAATCAATCAATCAATCAATCAATCGATCGATCGATCAATCAATAAATAAATAAATAAATAAATAAATAGATAGACAGACAGCTTGTTTCAGCGGAATTTATCAGGCAAGCAGATGATAATTAAGAAGGACGGGAGAAAAAATCATCACATGCCGGCCTCCTACGGTCAATCATGCTTTTTCAACAGCGATGCCTGACGAGCTTGCATGGATGCTGTATAATGAATAGCATACGCTCTTCCGAACATGACGACATACGCATAGTCCTTCCACATTTATAGAGGCATGCGAATATCTTGACTACACCTTCCATACATATTGAAGCCCGGATTTATATGTCAACGAGCAGCTAAAGTGGAACATTGATTCAAAATAACATAATATCTGACAAAAAGCTGAAAAGGACCGAATAATATCTTGCCACTCACATTGCCACAAAAAATGCGAAACAGAGAAACAATCCGTAAGCAAAAACAATCCAATAAGCACGCTTACACCCTAAATAACATTGGTTACCTCCCACCCCCGCAAGGCTGCACCCTTCCACAACCTCGACAACAGAAATTACTTGATACACCCACAAACACAGCGTCGCCACCAAATTCTGCGCCACCGCCAAAACGAGTTGTTGGTTATCTTTACCAGCCCCTGTTGAAGCGCATGCGGAGAGCATTAATGATACCTATCAAAAAGACAATTACCCGACAAATTACATACAGCAAAAAGCATCTCATGAACGGAGTAAAATAGGTATCATATACCATGTGCGAGAAATTAACCAGACATTGACGAACGCCACTTTGTTCCTGCACTTGTCTGAGTCAAAATATACACCTCAGACACTTCCCGACCTTTTTGAAATTAATATGTGCGAGCCCTATCTGACAATCGAACTTTCGCAAACTAGACACACACACACACACACGCACACACACGCACACACACACACACACACACACACACACACACACACACACACACACACACACACACACACACACACACACATACACACACGCCCACATACTGAACAGGAATGAAATCTCTCTCTCGCTCTCTCGCTCTCGCTCTCGCTCTCTCTCTCTCTCTCTCTCTCTCTCTCTCTCCTCCCCCCCTCCTCCCTCTCTCGCTCTCTCTCAGCACCTCATCCGTTGTTGCACGCTAATCCCTATTAGGACAGCTCATCTTATGAACCACCATAACGTGTTCACCCACACATGCCACAATCAAAGCATTGAATTGTTGCGCAATTACAAAGAATATGCAAGAATTTTCTTTCCCTCAACACATCTCCGTATTGAACCCCGATACACGGCAATCATGAAAATCGTGGAATTTTTTGTACTATTCGTCATTGATACAGTGCGACCCCGCCGATGACACATTTTCCGCTGCAGCGTGAAAGCAACGCGCGGACATAACTCGGTGATTGCGGGACAACTTGTGCAGATTGATTGACTTCATTATATCATAAAATATTCAGCGCAATAAAGAAATGCATGAGCGCATTCATAACTGTTCTGTAAAGCTTCTAGGCACTTAAAATTGAGGGCCGTGACGCAGAGTGCTACACACACACACACGCACACGCACACACACACACACACACACACACACACACACACACACACACACACACACACACACACACACACATTTCCATAGTAGTACATAATACTCGCATATAGATTGTGGGCGGTTTACCTTTAAGGTGCCGTTACTATTCCGTCCAGCCGCCTTGTTGGCCTCCTCGAGCTGCTTCCCCACCTCCCTTGCCACCACCTCCTGTTGTTTCTGCAACATCTCCGCCCTCTCCTTCTCCTGCTCTGCCGCCATCCGCTTGTTCGCCTCCAACGTCTCCTGCAATAGCCGCTCCCGCCCGGCCGCCTCATCCTTCAACCGTGCCCTGTTCTCCTCCTCCTCCCTCTGCAGCCGGCTCACCTCCTCCATCAACCGCTGCTTCTCCTCCGCCGTCGACGCCTCCATCTGCCGCGACAGCCGCTCCTTCTCGACGGCAAAGGCGTGCTCCGCCGCCGCAGCCTCCGTTTCCTTCTCTAACTTCAGCTGTTCCAACTCCATTTCCTTTGCCGCGACGTCCGCCGCCGACGTCGCCTGCAGCCGCTCCAATTCCTTTAGCCGCCGTTGGATCGCCTCGCTCTGCGACTTGTACTCCTGCATGTCGCGGCGCAGCGCCTCCATCGCCTCGATGTCCTTCTGACGCTGCTCCATCTGCCGCCCCAAAGTCGTCACCGCCTGTTCCGCAATCGCAGCGTAGCCGGGCGAAGTGTGGCGCAAAGCCCGCGCCGCGGCCTCCAGCTGCCTCACAATGCCCCTCGCCTCCTCCATCATACTCGCCAACAGACACTGCGTCGCCCGCTCTCGCAGCGACAGAAGCGCCGTCCGCACGGTGTCGCTCGCTTGGTATATCATCCTCGTCACCAACAGGTTGTCGATGGCGTCGATCTTGGTCAAACTCGCCAACATACTCGCTGCGGCCACAAAGTCGTTCTGCTTCATCGCGTCTGCCACGCGCTTGCTGAGCTCCTCCACAATGGCGCGCAATGCGCGCTCGTCTTCCGGCGTCAACACCGTCTGGAATATATTGCCTGGCTCCAGGATGCTCTTGAGGCCGCGAAGTAGGCACACGAGCTCCTCAAGGCTGACCCAACCCAGATTAGGGTCCATGTCCTTCGCGGGGTGGGCTATAAAGATATTGTTGCTCAAAATCGCCACCAGTTGGGCCTCGCGAGCAGGCAACCCCCTTCCGTCTGCCAACATCCCCACAACACTTTCGATGTTAATGATTTTTTTTCCAATGCTGGTTGGCACCTGGCTTATGCCGAGGGCTATCGACGCCGCGTGCTCTTCCAACTGAGCGGTGCTCCCGAATAGGTCTTGCAGAATCTTTGCTAAGTCACGTAGCCCTCTGGCCCGGTCCGCCCGCAGAGACCAAAAGTTAATGAGTACTACCACGGTGACGCTCTTCGCCGCGTAAATGGCTTGTTTGATGTTGACCGTGTTGGCGATGTTGATCTCCGCCCCTCGGTTGTCGAGGAAGCCGGGGCAGTCCAGGTAGGTGAAGTTCTCGTCACTGCCGATTCCGGGAATGAAAGTCATGCTCTCATTGCCGTGCCCAATCCTTGCACCGCTCAGCTCCGGCTTGGCCGAGTCGGCTTTTACTCGGATAGCGGGTTCGATTGCGTCCGGACCAATTTCAAAGCTTTCCATCTCGCAGCCGTGCAGGAAGTTAACCATCGTGCTCTTTCCAGCACCGGTATTCCCGATAAACATGAGGAGGTCCTTGCCCTTCGCCTGCTTGGCGCGGGTGGCACCGACGGCGATGCATCCCGTGAGACACTCGATCTGCTCGTCAACGCTTAGAGCGAGGTGAGGGTTTTGCAACTTCTTGAACGCCACCTCCGGCAGATCTTGCTCCGCCAAGTCCTCCATCTCCTCTTGCGTTAAACCGTCGACGGCTTTGATCAACTGTGTGTCGATTGCGCCCCGCGTTTTCGATGGCCCTGCTCCTGATGAGCCCGACGCCGACGTCTCGCCGACATCGCCTGTTGTGAACAACAACATAGAGGTTTTTCATTTTTACACACGGTCGATAATGCGGCTTCCCAAACAGACTATTGATACGGTAGCAACGACAGTCCTTCAATACAAAGAATTCTTGTTTAAGAGAAGCGAGCCGTCAACGCGAGCCAAGTTTTAATAAAAACGCGTAATACCAGACATATATCAGGGTTTCCAAGAAATACACACTCAATTGCATATCCTGGATCTGTATTGACAAGTTGGCAGTACTCATCGCTCACTCGACCCGTCCACGAGCAGTCACGAACAACAATTAACTGAAGAGCGGTGTGTATGGGGTGGCAGTGCCAACCTGAAGCATCGAGGACTTCCCGCGCTGCTTTGAGCCTCCCGGCAAGGACCTTGACTTTCTCCGTATTGAGTTCTGCCACAGGGCAGCTCAAGTCGATGTAGAGGTGCTTCATGTAAGGCTTCAGCAGCCCTTTCCAAGAGCTCACGTCTTTTGCCTCCTCTGCAGCGACGACTGGTACGATGCCGTCCGGCCGTTGATCTATTGCATACTTGAACTCGTAGTAGCAGTAGTCCTTCTGCGGCGGGGCGAATCAGCACACATGTTGTTGGTTGCCTTGGCCAAATCAGAAAAGGGATGCAGCTGCCTGACTGGAGTATACATCCACGATCTATTGTTCATGAGATAAGAACAACACACCAACACAATGATAAAGCCACAAGAATGGTCGGCCAAACGCCGAATTAGGGGTGTAACTTGTACCGTCCAAATTCACCAATTCACAAAACATGAGTGCATGCCTGCCTGCGTGTGTGTGTGTTTGGGGGGCGGGGGTGGGGTGGGGTTCACACGACAGGCGAAAGACACACCGATAACAGCATTCTCTAGCAACCAACAAATTTAGGTGGCAATCGATAGAGGACCCTTCACTGCCATCTCATAAATAAAACTGATATAGCAAACGTGTGAGCTAGGGACTCATTCGATGCACATTTTGAGGTGGCCTGATAGCGGCACGCAACTCTTCACGATGGGCTATAGTAATGTATATAGTAGGTTCTCGCTCCTTAGTTTGTTCATGTTGGTTAGCTACTTCGTCTCCCTACCAGATAGGTGCCACACCCAGACTGAAGCAACCCACGTACAGGTCGAAACACTAAAAACATACAGCAATCGCACATTTGCATTGGGTAAAAGCAGCTCGTACCGAATCTGCAGCGGCGATCTTTTCGATGTACTCCGGTGTGAGGAAGGCCACCACAAACCGCGACGAGTCGATCCCTTTCAGCACCGAGGTCTTAATGTGGTCCTTGAGGCAAGTCTCGTCGAGCCAGACCCGCACGCCGGCGCTCATAAGGAGATTGGAAATGAGCACCACCTGCATCGACGGCCGCAGCAACAGATAATAGTAATAGAATGAGAGGGGAGACTTCTCGCTACCTACGTGCATAGTACATATATAACAGACTACAAATGTGTGTATTTATGTTATCCGCGCCGTTGAATATGGTAGAAATGTTATATTGTAATTGGGAAGATCTATACGCACGACTCATCCGGGTCGACCCATTTCAGCATGGGGACGGTTGTCTCCTTATTTGTGGTATCAATGGGACGTGTTTTCATTCCCCTTGACGCTTTTACCAAATGATGAATGGACATCTCCCGTGAGGTAAAGGGTCCTTCCAGTTGGTGACGCGTGCTGATACGAGTACTTTTGTGAAGGGGCACATACGTTGGGTACGGGTAACATTCGTTGTCCAATGCACCAATGTTGGTAAGTAATGGGACACTCGAACGAAGTTCATTGTCGAACGAGAGTCGGCGAGGTCGAGGAGCTAGTACGAAAATAAGGAAATTGTCTTACAAGAAAAGGCAGTGGAAACTACCAAGCAGAACGGGGAAAGGAGGAAAAAAGCAGCCCCACATATGCCTAAGCCCGAAGAACAGGAAGGCATGCCACAGCATCAGCACTGCCCTCCTGCAAAGCGTCGGAGGGCTTTGCAGGAGGTATATAAACCATCAGGTCCAAGACAATAAACCATCAGGGTCGAGGTTAATCCGAGGAACATTCGCCCGTTATTTTTGGTCTCACAAAAAAGTGGAGTGGAAACCACTAATCAAGAAGAAAAAAAGGAAAAAAACCCACAGGCCTTAGCCCGTTATCCAACAGAATGAACACACACACACACACACACACACACACACACACACAAACACACACAATCATACACACACACAGGCATATAAGCCCGAGGAACAGAAAGGCATAACACGACATCAGCACTGACCTTCTGCAAAGCGTAGATGGGCTTTGCAGGAGGAATATAAACCGTCAGGTCCAAGAAAGTAAACCATCGGGGTCGAGGCTAAGCCGAGGACCATTCGCTCGTTATATCTTTTTCTTACAAGAAAAAAAATTGGAAACCACAATCAAGGAGAGAAAGAGAGAGAAAAACCCCATAGGCCTATGCCCATAATCCAACAGTATGAAAACACACACACACACACACACACACACACACACACACACACACACACACACACACACACACACACACGCGCGCGCGCACAGTCACACACACAAACGCACACGCACACGCACACACACACACACACACACACACACACACACACACGCGCGCGCGCACAGTCACACACACAAACGCACACGCACACGCACACGCACACGCACACACACACACGCAAACACACAAACACACGCAAACACACAGACACACACAGGCATATAAGCCCGAGGAACAGGAAGGCATGCCACAACATCAGCACTGACCGCCTGCAAAGCGTCGAAGGGCTTTGCAGGAGAAATATAAACCATCAGGTCCAAAAAAGTATACCATCAGAGTTAGGTTAATCCGAGGAACATTCGCCCTTTACTTTTTGGTCTTTCAAGAAAAAGGAGTGAACCCCACAAATCAAGAAGAGAAAAAAAACCCCACAGGCCTTAGCCCGTTATCGAACAGTATGAACACACACTCACACACACACACACACACACACCCACACACACATACACACACACACACACACAAACACACACACAGCAGGAAGCTGGCAAAGAAAGGTACAGTGTACCCACCGCAGAGGTCCCGAAGCCATACTACAACTGTGCAAGAGGAATCGCCCGTGGTCGTACCTTAGCGTGAGCTTGTTTGTCTTTACCCCAGTTATGCGACAGGAAGGCGTCGAACTCGAAAGATTGGCCTCCAGGTAAAGAGCAGCAGCTCGTGGAAGTAGTATCAGGAGCTGGGGGCATAGGCGGTACAAAACAAATAGGCTCAACGTGTGACCTTCTTTTTTTCGCTACGTTGTTTTTCTCCCCCCTTTTTCATAGGCGACGGAACCAAGCAATCATCACACAACCTCCTTATCTACAAGAACATCAGACCTGAATTCGCTTCTCCTCCTTGGGTCTTGTGACTTTTCGAAACTTTAGTCGTGGCGCCCTCATCGACAACTTGGAACTTCGCCGCACGCTCGCGTCGGGCCTGTGCATTTATCTGTCGTGAATTCTCGTGCGGCGACACGATAATTAGCAATATCAATAAGCGCTTAACTACATGATAACACTGACAGTAAGGGCCCACCTCTTCCGTCGTGCCCTGAGCGGCCCGTTGGCCCATAGCCACCGCCGTTTCGACCCTTGCAGTGGCCTCCACCTCCGGGTGCCTCCGTAAGTGATGCGGTACCGACCTTTCCTCCGTTACTTCGCGCTTTTCCGCCCTCTCGGCGTCCGCAACGCGCGCCTGCTCAGGACTCCCCGAGGTGCCAGGCTGGAGATCACCCGCCTCGGCATGTCGCTGCTGACCTTCTTGAGCCTGCAACTCGAGCCGCAGCACCCTCTCCTGCGCTTCACGCAACGCCCTCTCTGCTTCCGCGGCACGCACCTCCAACGACTGGCGCTGAGCTCTAGATCCCCTCTTGGATATGACAGCCCCCATGCTGAGCCAAAGGTAGGTCCAGCGGGTTGAGCAGATACTCTGGGTTATCTGAGTTTCTGCTAGTAGGTTGTGCGCATAGCAAAGATGACGGGTACCGTTATCGCACAGACGTAGGTCTGAGACCACTAATAGCGTTAGAGCGGGGATTTTCGTCTGCCAAGCCGGTAAAGTGGCCGCAGATGAAGCGACAAAATATAACAGGTACCTCACGGCGCGCAGGTTTCTCACTCGGGTTCATGCAGTGTCGGAGATCGAGTGAAGAACCCTCGTGATGTCAAGCATGTGTGAATATAAAGCTGCAGCAGCAGGACACGTCGCCCCGCGCGCCTATGTACATCGCAAAAGAAACTCATTACAGGTTGTCACTCACATACTAACAAAATCCTCAAAGAGGATAGGTCCACAGAACTCAGTCATCATCTACAGGCACACTGCCCGTGACAGTTTGATTACAGAAAGGACAACACGAGCACGGAAAAAGGAAGGTGAAACAAAAGGGCAAGAATAATGACAAGAGGATATCGGAACACTCGTATCTTAGTATTGTGGCAGTAGTGGTGATCACTTCGAACCAGGCCCGGAGAGGCGGCGGACCTCCCAGACATGGCAACTTAGCCGGGGATGGTTGGACCCAAGCAAGCTGCCCAGCGCGGGGCAAGACTGGACAAGGACATTGTGCATAGCACTGAAATCGTGTAGTGGTGGTATTTCATACCTCAGCGACGCCGACGATGCATGTGACCTTGTCAAAACTCAGCGAACTAGGGTAGAGGCGCCCGCAAATCACATATTCCGAGTTTTTATGTACAGTTTGAGCAAAGCAGCCGCTAACATACACAACAATAGAGCGGACAGCGATACCATGTTAACGTATGGACTAGCTTTCCTGACTTACCGTCTATCTTCATATATTGTGTGCCTCTTGCGGAGTCTTCGTTCCCATCTGTGTTCGACGAGGTTTCCTCGTGGTTGTGCGTGTCGTGCCTCGCTCGTCCTTTCTACCTGCCTTAGAATAAAGCCGCCTTCCCCGGCTACGGTAATAAAGAGTTAAATAAAATATGTCACGCACCGCCTCCTTTATTTGAAGGTTCCATGGAACTTGAAACGTCCGATATCCATCCGGTGTCCGCCGGTAGTGCGGCAACATGTTGAAGTTTGGTAGTTATACCGTTACACTATTTGCGTGAATGTGCAACCGTATGGAAAACGCCCCTTATTATAGCATACAGCATAATGGCAAACGCACCTACCCTGTCTTAAACATCTGCCGTCTTGGAACAACTCCGAGGTACACTGCCCCCCCCCCCCCCCCCCCCCCCCCCCCCCCCCTTACCCCTGAATCAACAATACTCGTACGCCGTGCGTGAAAATAACATCGCTCTCGTTAGACAAAGACTCCATTTTTTTATTATTATTATTATTTTAGAGTGCGAGCTGGTGCTTAGACAACACATGATGTCGTCTATTACCAAGGTACATCATATACCGAGGTATTGGCAGCATGGTAATAGCAGGATAGCGTTTTAGGTCTCGGCGATGACTGTATGAGGTTGCGGGAGTCACGGATGCTCGCTCGTTGCAGTCTCGGGCCAGAACACACGCGGGCGCAGCCACCAACATATAACGGCGCGACATATCAGACACGCAAACCAAAGCGCAACTAAACAACCAAGGGAGACGACTCTCCGCTTGTGGTCCCTTTCACAAATAGTATGGCGTACGCTTGAACAATATCGCGGCCATTAGCACCGTTTTGTAGGCTAATTCGGAAGTAAACGTGTGGCGGCATGTACAACTCGACTCGCCCGGTTCGCGCATATGCACGCAGTCGGTCCATGTGCACTAAGCGCACGTCGCGTACGGGGATAATTCCCGGCTTTATTTTGGAAATTCAAGGGTAAGTCTTGCTTCTAAGCCACTGGATAGAGCGAGCTCTATCGAGGTAACGCGATTTGCGAGTGAGCGCTGAGGTCGGTTGGGTATGCAACCTTGGCCGCGAGCACGGGTAGAGCCCCCCCAACAGAGACGGAGACTCACATCACCCTTGTTGATATGAGGCAAGAGAGCAGCCGAGTAGTCGGGCTATGTGGCCCCCGAACAGTCGCAAGGGCAACGCGTCAATAAATGTGCTATCCAGCTGCCGGACATATACTGAAATAGAGAGCTCGACCTCGTACGTGTGCTTAGTTTTTTCTGGTTTGCGATAAGAGACGCATACCGTGCAGCGCCAACAATATGTTGCTACCTTTGCCGATGGGGCTGTAGCGCAATCATTGTAGGGGGGGCCACAAGCCCGTGGTCTTGCTCGTAGCAAGAGCCTTCCTAAACGAATACGCTGCTTCGTGTCAAAGAATTAGATAAGGTGGAGGAAGACAGAAGCGCAACAAACAGTGGCGCCCGTTGCGCTGGGAGCTGTCGCGAGAAAGGGGGGAGATGGCGTGACACGCGCTTCCCAGTGTGTGACTTATTAGGTGTGTTTGTATGATTGTGTGTGCGTGCTTGTGGTTCTGTGTGTGTGTGTGGTTGTGTGTGTGTGTGTGTGTGTGTGTGTGTGTGTGTGTGTGTGTGTGTCTGTGTGTGTGTGTGTGTGTGTCTGTGTGTGTGTGTTTGTGTATGTGTGTGTGTGTGTGTGTGTGTGTGTGTGTGTGCGGGGGGGGTGTACTCTATGTCTCTGATTGGACTTGTTCCCATGCGTTCCCAAGCGATAATTGTAATGTGTGTTTTTGTGTTTTGTGTTTGTGTGTGTGTATGTGTGTGTGTGTGTGTCTTTGTGTGTGTGTGTGTGTGTTTTGCGGTGTGTGTTTGTATATGGTCTAATATGCATGTGTTTGAATGTATCAGTATGTGTGTGTGTGTGTGCGTGTGTGTGTGTGTGTGTGTGTGTGTGTGTGTGTTTGGATATGGTTGAATATACATGTGGTTGATCACGTGCGTGTGTGCGTGTGTGTGTGTGTGTGTGTGTGTGTGTGTGTGTGTGTGTTTGTGTGTATGTGTGTGTGTGTAGACGTGTTGTTGAATCCATCTCTGTGTGGATGTGTGTGAGCGTATTTTCGCGTGTGCCTAACTGCTCGTGCGTGCTCGCGTGGACCCTGTGGCCTAACAGTTCGCATGGCATTGATAAGCCTTCCTTGTGGGAAATGTTTAGCTGGAAGCATGTACGGGGTACCTCTGTCTTGTTTTCCTATTTATCATTTATTCGCTGCATGTTCAGTAGCATATGGTGGTTGCGTAATGCGGATGTAACAACTCCATAATGTACTACATTTTGGACAAGACAAAATGTCCAGACAAAGCTAATTGGACATCAGAATATCAACTAGACTAAGATAGCATCACCGTCCGTCCAGCATGTGAGAGGATTTGCGCTTGTCTTGTCAATGAGCTATAAAGCCGATGCCACTCGCCTCCATACCCATCGTATGTTAGGCTTCTACACTTGTGAGCCATCCCATGATGCTCTTTGCTGGCTAAGCACGAAGCGAGGGGTTGCGGGGGGGGGGGGGGGGGGGACACCCAAAAAGTCCTCGGAAAAGGATAGACGAAGCAGTCAAGCCATATGCGGGTGCATTACATGGCGGTCGTGAGGAGGGCACCACGAGGTTCATGGCGATTTTCACAGGGGGATTCTCTAGAACAATCCATGGGTGACAACGTGCACGCAGTATCGGGTTGAACTACCGCAATTGCAATAGAAGCTCTAAGGGCAAGGCCTCCTTTGCACCTTGGCAAGTAATAGCACCAAGTTGGGATTGGGTATCACACCATAATGCTAATGATAGTGTGCCAAGTGACCACAGCAGAAGTGGTGGCAGGTCGCAGGTCGAACCCCTTGGTTGGTGGCAGCAATTGCCGTCATAATCCATGTTGTGTTCAAAGTCCGGAACCTCAATGCCACTAGGTGTACCGAATACACGCCGTGCACAATTTCTCTCAGGCTACACACTCATCCGTCAATGGTATGCGATGTTTCAGCGTGCACGCACAAATCCAACGTAAAAGCATAGATTTCACACAAAAAACCGATTGAGTACCTACTTGGCATGTAAGCATCCGCCCTATCAGTTTCATATTCAGTGACATCCATTGACTCGGTGGAGGCCACGGTTGTGCATCTCACGCTGTGCTGAATGTCTGAGCAAACAATTGTTTTATTATTGATCAGTCGCCAGCCACAACGGCATTACAATTATTTTTTAGGAATGCACATGCGCAAATTAACACACACACACACACACACACACACACACACACACACACACACACACACACACACAGATAGCGACACAGATGCACACACACGCATGCCAACAAAATACACATAGGCACACACACACACACACACACACACACACACACACACACACACACACACACACACACACACACGTGATGGCATACACACTAAATTTGATAATGCGCAATGGTAATTACAAGCGCAAGGGCATACGGCCACGTAATACAACAGGTAAACAAATCATTCGCATTAGCACAGACGGACACACCTCTAAACAAATATACACAATCGCATGCACCAGCACTAAGACAAATATATGTTATCACACACGCTCCAAAACACATAAATGCAATCTGCGATAGATACGCACAAACACATGCACCGACACTGAAACATATACACTCACACACACACACACACACACACACATAGACACGTGCTGAAACAAATACATGTTATCACACACACAGACACACACACACACACACACACCCGGATACATGCTGACATACACACACTGAACACACAATGACACATGCATTCACATAGGGGCACGAACTAGAACACATACATATAATCACAGACGCTAACACCTGCGCTACAACAAATAAATACAATTACACACTCATATTCACAAGTGATATATAATATGCAAACAATTACACACGCACACACACATGCTGACAAACTGCAACGGAAATACACGCATTCAGACACATACAACAAAGTAAACATACAATCACCCACGCCATCACATGCTGACATCGTGCAATAGATGCACAAAATCACACACGCATACGGACACTGCAAAAAATATATAGATACATTCCCATAGGGAAAATACTCTGACACACTGCAAAAGATACAGAAAAACACATCATGCAGTGACACTAACTTAGATACACTATCACAAGGACGCGTGCTACAACAGATACATGCTACCACGCTGGCATACACACACTGAATTAGGTATAGATAATTACATGCTGTCACGATGACATACACACACATTGTCACATTCACATTCGGAAACGTGCTTAGCAAGTACACACAACCACACGCGCCAGCACTACAACACACACAATAGAAGCATACGGACACGTCCTGAGTTTTTGCAGCCTCCCTCAGTCTCACATCAAACCGCTCCACGACAGGTCGACCGAGGACAGAGTAAGAGGGGGGAACCCGGTTCCCGAGGAACCCATCAGTTTTTCCCTAAAAATAGGGCTAATGAATAATATGCAAGCTTAAACCGCGCACTCCGGAATAGCCTGGACTGCTGCACGAGCCCGGCGTTTCTTTGCGCCGATCCTGCGGGCGGCATCCGTTGAGTAGCAACATGCAGCACTCGCTAGTCGCAACGTTGGCTATTCGCAGCCCCACCCACACGCCCCGCCTTTGTGGTCTCCGCAGAATGCCGGAGCGTAAGTCTCCATCGTAGCCGTCACACCCTACTAGCCAGATTGACCGCCCACTAGCCTGGCTGATTAACCTCCCACGGCAAGCTTTTCCCCAAAGCCGCTACATGGACCTAAATATAGGCTCACACAGCCCCTGTATTAAAGTCAACAAGTAAGTCGACCACGTGTATGGGGTGGCTGTCGTTTAGCATATTCGGAATCAGCTGCACCACAAGTCATGGCACAGACGTCTGCAATCGGCTGGATTATAATACACAATACGTGCATAATGTTAAAGACGTCGCGGAGCATGCCAACCGCATATTGAATGCACGCTAGAGTTAGGCGTGACTTCGAAAGAAAAGGTACACAGTTGGTGAAGCGACTAGGTGGGGCATCCTCTCGACATGTTGGCTGCACATTCAAGTTAATTTGGTCACAAATAAAAGTGTTGAGAGGGGGCGGGTCGCCGAGAAAATTTGAAAGGAACTGTGAATCATCGTGCAAAAAAAGGTAAAGCCTGCCACAACCAAATATTAGAAGTCTGCACCCATCTTGCTTTACTGAGTCACCAGACCACCCTTCTATCTGCTTTTCGTTCTAGAATATCCCGGTAATAACCTACCGCTAAGATCACACACACACACACACACACACACACACACACACACACACACACACACACACACACACACACACACACACACACACACACACACATACAAACACACACACGCACATACAAACACACACACACACACACACACACACACACGCACGCGCACACGCACACACACACACACACACACACACACACACACACACACACACACACACACACACACACACACACACACACGCACATACAAACACACACACACACAAACACACACAAACACCTACAAACACACACACAAACACGCACACACACGCACACACACAGACGCACACACACGCACACGCACACACACGCACACACACACAGATAAACACACACTCGCTCAAACACATATACACACATTTGCGCGCTCGTTTGTACATCCGCTAGCAGGCTAGGCTTCATGGCAGACAGCCCCAAACGGAACTTGGATTCGCACCGCTGCTGCGAGGCGGATGCAGTCGTAACCTTCTAAAACATCTTGCATATTAGGATTACAAGATGGGCTATTTCAAACGCGAGAGCCAACCTTCCAACTGCCTCGAGACGCCGAACTACATTCCTCGACGCAGCGGTCCAAAATATCGCAGGATACCCACGACACCCCTTGTTTAAGTGACGTGAGGTTGGCGAAAAATTCCGTGCGTATCGGAGTTGCTTGCAGCTTTTGTTTGAGCAGGATGGTGCTGCAAGTGGGCGACTTTGTTGCGCTTCTCTTATAGTACGCTAGTTTGGGCAGGGGAGCAGGCATTTCTCGCCAGCTCAGATTATAACAGTTTGTATAGCGGGACCACAAAAGGAAATGGTGAGGTCGTTAAACATGACATATTTTTGTGGATCCCCTACCTTAACCTATCATAGCTTGTCGGATTCCTATGATCGTGCTTCATACCACAATGCCCGGCGAAGTTGAATAGTTGATGTTTGAATATTATGCGTTATTCATGGTCGGCTCGTGTGGGTGCAGGCCGATCCCGGCCGCCTAGCAGGACCAACCAAATATCCCATACCTCAGGCACCAAAAAGCCACCATTCAATAACACGAGGTGCGTATCCCGGTACCAGCGCGCACCTCGTCGCAGTCCCTCGCAAAAGAACGTGTGGAACTTTGCAAGGTTCTTTGGCGAATAATAAATCACGGATGTTTCGGCTGAATTTGAGACCCAACCCGACAGGAAACGTTCGCGACAAGTCATCGGTGAGACTGCGCCGAAGAACTTTGCGCCCAATCAAACGGACGGACAAAGCAAGAAAAAATGGAAAACAACAATGCATGGAATATAACATAGCATAATAAAGCAAGCAAGAGAGTATCCAATGTCACCATCATACACCGCATCCAGACACTGGCAATTTACAGGCGTGGCGCAACATACGGCATAGAGTAGTTGTTTTTTCGCATAGTTAAGACCCTTCTTCCAAAAAATCAGACTAAATTGTAATCATGCCGCCCATATATAAAATTGTGTCCCAAATATCAGACACAAATGCACACACACACACACACACACACACACACACACACACACACACACACACACACACACACACACACACACACACACACACACACACACACACACACGAGCGCACGCGCACACACACGCACTCACACACACACGCACACACACACACACACACACACACACACACACACACACACACACACACACACACACACACATACAAAAAAAACACACACACTCAAAAACACACACACATGTGTGCTGAATGCAAAAT